>CAJNRD030001122.1:4263066-4277345 GCA_905319865.3 Cotesia congregata
TTGTATTATTGTAAAATATTAACATTTTTTAAAGATATAAGCTCATCCCGAGGTTACATTCGTCGAGACTTTTCATTTGAGTACCTACATCAATTTTTCATATATTTTATATATTTATATATATCATATATGTATGTATGAAAAATATATCAAAAATGCATGTGGGTACTCAAACGAAAGCTCTTGATGAGTGTAACATCGGGATGAGCTTATATTTTTATAAATGTCAATAGTTAAGAAATGACCTTGTTTCTTGTCAACTAATGACATTTTTAAGGAGATAAGCTCACCCTGACATTACATTCATCGAGACCTTTCATTTGAGTACCCACATCAATTTTTCATATATTTTACATATGTTATATATATATGTATATATAAAAAATATATGAAAATGCATGTGGGTACTCAAATGAAAGCTCTTGATGATTGTAACATCGAGATGAGCTTATATCTTTATAAATGTCAATAGTTAAGAAAGTACAGTACATTTTAACAAAAACCATTATATAATTAAACAAAATTTTATTTATTATAGTTCGCAATTCTCGGCAGTCACATAGTGACTGCCGATTGCTAGTGGCATAATACATTTTTTTTGCTCACTACAATTAAAACACTATTGCAAAAATCCGTTCAAATAAGATCTGTCTAAATCAAAAAATAAATAGCCAATAGTTAAAATAAATAAAGTAGCTCAGAATACAGCTATTAATATTGCCCAATAAAAAATCTTAATATTTATAAATGTACATATATACACATAAGCAATGATAATGTACTAGTCATAAATAATTTATTTGTGCTATTACAATAAAATCAGAGTTTGATACCCTATCAGTCTGGTTTAAATTTATGTTAATGAAATATAAAAAATAAGTATATAATTACATTGAAAATTATTAATTGATGTTATCAGTTTTATTTGTCGTGTGGTAGACTTAGTATATGGGGTGGAAGTATGGGGTATTAATGTTTGCGTGAGAACACTGGCCTCAGCCGGAAGTAAAAAGTTCTCCTGTTATATTATTGTGTCCAAATAGCAGTAGGTCTTTTAGACCACTGTGGTAATTTGACCCACATGTTTCAACAGCCACCTAATCTATTTACCCCCTTTTCTCCTTTTTCTTTGATCATTACTATTTATTACATAATAAATTAAAAATTAAAAATTATAATTTATAAAAAACAATATTTAAATCTTAATAAAATTTTTTAAATAATTATAATTTAGATCTTAAATTAAAAAAAAAAAATAAATTTATAGAAAAAATATTTGTATTGCTAATATTTATATTACGTTAATGTATAAGTAGATTAAGCAAATAATTTTAAAATATCTTACTAAGTCTATTATCACATTACGTGTGTAGAACACGAAGACATGACAGCTGAAAGACATTCGACACTCGTGAATAATAAAGGACCCAATTGTATGTTACTAACGACGGAGTTAGTACTCGTAATATTAAAGTTAAGTACCAGCCCGAAGTTATTTTGAGGACACACGATCGACATGGCCTTTAACAAATCCTCAAGATCAACAGCTCTAGTCTTGCATCGCGCTTCAGGCTAAGGACATGACACCATTATTATTTATCTATTATTCCTAATTAATTATTAATATTTGTTATTGCTCCCAATTCTCTATTTAAAGACTATTTTTCGCCGATAAATTACCGTTTTATTGTCAATTATAACTATTTCTTCTTTTTTATTTATTTTTTTTTTCTTTAAGAATTATTTCTTCTTTTAGAAATATTTTATTTTCAAAATCATTTCTTCTTTTACAATTATTTCTTCTTTTTTTTTTTTTATAAATATTTCTTCTAAAATTGTTTCTTCTCATACAATTATTTTTTTTCTTTTTTTTTAGAATTACATCTTTTTTTTTTAGAACCACTTCTTAAAAATTTATTTCTTTTTTTTAAATTATTTTTCTTTAATTGTTTCTTCTTTTACAATTGTTTCTTCTTTTTTTTTTTAGAAAGATTTTTTCTAAAATTGTTTCTTCTCTTATAATTATTTTTTTAGAATTATTTCTTTTTTTTTTAGAATCATTTCTTAAAAATTTATTTCTTTTTTTAGAATTATATCTTAAAAATTATTTCTTCTTTTACAATAGTTTCTATTTTTTTTTTTTAGAAATATTCTAAAATTGTTTCTTCTGTTAGAATTATTTCTTTTTTTTTAGAATTATTTCTTACAAATTCATTTCTTCTCATAATAATTTTTTAAAAATAATTTTTTCTTTTAAAACTATTTCTTCTTAAATTGTTTCTCCTCTTACAATTATTTTTTTTTTTTTTTTTTTTTTTAAGGATTATTTCTTTTTTTTAGGATCATTTCTTAAAAATTTATTTCTTTGTTTAGAATTATTTTTTAAAAATTATTTCTTCTTTTACAATTGTTTCTATTTTTTTTTTTTTATAAATATTCCTTCTAAAATTGTTTCTTCTATTACAATTATTTCTTCTTTTTGTTTTAGAATTATTTCTTACAAATTTATTTCTTCTTTTAAAATTATTTCTTCTTCACTAATCAAGCTCTTAGTCACTAAAATAATCTCTAAAATTCCCCAACAACTTTGATAGTCATATAGTCTTCTTTTATCTATAATAACTTCAAACAATCGCTCTAAAAAAATGTTGTGATCATGGGTGTTACCTGAAAATAAAAATAAATAATTATATGGGGTCAATGGATAATGTTGTAATATCGTGTATGTAAACTACGTTAAATCGCTGCCAAATAGCCATCAGATGCTGAAGAAATAGAGTGGGGAATGGTCGATATTCATGCGCAGACTTGTATTTAGCTTTATATACATATTATATATATATATATATATATATATATATTGTTAACTATGTTCTATGCTATAATCTATACAATACATACCGTGTTTAATGTGTACTTTGTGCATATATAACCGTGTACATAAGTGTAAGTAATAGCCTAAGTATGTATATGAGTAAGTACAAGTATACCGTACCGAGGTAAGGTTATACTAGAAAGAGTGAAAGCAGAGAAAGAGGGATTTCCCTGATCCCTTCCACACGCCACCACACGCAGTCACATGCCAGCTGTGCTCGAGTTTGCTTCTGCTACTCGTTAAAAAAAAACACCGGCATTTTTAAATTTTTGATTTTTCTTTAACAAGTACGTTTTTTTTATGCTAATTACTCATTACTTACTTTTGCTTATATTATCATCATATATTATTTAATAATTTATCATTTTTATTTAAATTAAACTTTTTTATTTCTTAACATTTTATCTGGCTTTAAAAGTTGTGAATCATTTTTAAATAGTTGTTAATTGCATTTTTAATTTTTAAATTATTCTAACTATTTAATAAAAATTATTCAATAAAATATAAATTAAAAAATTTATTTCTTCACTATTTAAAATATAAGTTTTTTTTATTTATTTAATTTTTATTGTAAATTTAAATTTGAAATTTTTTTTAATTATTTGAATTTTTATTAAAGAAGAAATAAAAAAAATTTATTTAACAAAACTTAAACAAAGTTTTATATAAAAAAGTGTTTCAAAGGTTAAAAAGTAAATAATAAAATAGTTTAACGTGTAAACAAATGTTAAAAGTGAATTGAAAAGTAAAAATTGAAGTATAAAATATAAAAAAGCACCTTGAACCGAACAAAACACAGGTCTCTACACTCCAGATAAATACTTGTTAGATATACCGGTAACTATCGACGCGGAATTTATTAATACGAGTTTTTACAACTAGTTAAAAAAAAAAGAAAATATAGTTTTAAAGTCTTAAGCCGGTAAAAGTTTGCGTATATACATTATCGCTCGATAAACGTACCTAGTAATTTGTTCTTGTCGATACTAATGCTTGGATTACATGTATGATTAATGTTTTTTTTTGTTTACTTCGTTGATAATTTGCTGAAATTAAAAAGTGCTCTTGATTGTTTTCTTCTTTAAGTGATTGAAGATTGAGCGAAAATGTGACGATAATTTAAATGAAGATGAGTGATAAGGTATGTCCGAGTGTGAGGAGTATAAGATTGTCTCGATGACGGGATCATCAAGAACGGGGCCTCCACAGGCCCAGCAAGAAGAACCGGTGTCTCCTGATCACTCATCGGAGGTTTGTTCCTTCTTTATTCAGCGAACCCTTTCTTCTAAAATTTTTATTTATTTTTTTCTTCTTTTTAGAAACTATTCATCAAACGAAAAATGACACCTGTTCAACACCAAACTGAACCATTGATCCAATTAACGCCACTCTGGGAACACGTGGTATGTTTCTTGTTTGAATATAAAAAGGGAAGAAAAATTTCATTCTATTTTTATGGATTAAAAAAATTTTTATAAAAATTAAATTTTAATGAAAAAATTTCACAAGTAGAAATTTTAATTATTAATTTTATTATAATTTTTTATTTTATTATTAATATTTATTTTTAATAAAATTATTGTCATTATTTTTTTCTTAATTTCTGATTTCTTCCCTAATAAAAAAAAAATCCAAAATCAAAAATATCAATTTTTCATAAAAGAAGAAATCCAAAATTATTAAAAATAATAAATATTTTTATAAAACTAAAGTTAGCCGACATTTTCATATTTTTTTTAATTATTAAATTAGAACTAAAAAATATTTTTAAAAAATTTCACGTATTGTTTTTCAAGTTTTTTACAAATGAAAACTTTTTTTATTTTTTTGTAATTATTTTTTCTGTAAAAAAAAAAAAATTCTAAAAATTTTTAGATGTTGGCTAACTTAATTTTTTTATTTTTAATATTTAATAATTTTTTTTAAATCAATTCTATTAATCTACACTGAAAAATAAATTAACTTGATTCGAGAGAAAAATTCTTGAACCAAGAAAATAATTTTGAAGAGAGTAATTTTTTTTAATCAAAACAAAAAATTCTTAAACCAAGTAAAATTTCCTTCAAAATTCGAAATATGGATAATAGAATACGCATTACATGTGCTGTTAAAATTTGAATCAATTGACCATACCAGAAATGAGATAATTGTAATTAAAACTGACATTTTAGCACAGATAGTATGGTTGAAGAGAGAGAAAATCACAAATATTAATAAATATTGCATTGAAAGGATTTTAAGATCGTTTCAAAAAACTGATATTTGTTAGAAAAATATACTTAAAATAATCCAAAGAAATTTTGAAAATTTTTACTATGTAGTTTTTTGTAAATTGTAAATAAACTGGCTAGTTAAACAAAAGTAACCATTAGTAAAAGTGAATAAAAGATAACTCGTGAGAAAGGCAGCACTAGCGAGTGAAAAGGAAAGAAATATAGCACAAACTATGTTCCGAGTGAACTTCCTTAAATCAAAAAAGATTTATTAGTTCAAAAATTTTTCTACTTAAATCAAAAAGATTAAGTTCTTCAAAATTATATCCTTGATTCAAGAACATTTTTTTTTGTGTATAAATAATAAAGATATGTAAGGTATATAAAAGACCCAATTAGGGGCACCTTTAACTCCTATTACAGAGTAAAAAAATTTTGCGTCATTGCGTCAAAAAATTTTGTGTTAAATATTTAACATAAAAATTTTTAACACAAAATGTCTTTACGCATTGACACAAAATTTTTTACTGTGTAGTGGGATTTTTTCTTTCAATGAAAAAATGTTCAACTTGGAAAAAAAATTAAAAATTTTTTTGATCTAAAGGTCTTAAAGATTAGAAATAATATATTCATTATTGAAATTAATGATTTCATTAATCAAAATCAAAGAAAGTGTCAGTAATGGGGTCTTTTACCCTATCAATGTGTAGTTTAAGGTAACAGTAAACCTAAATTATCATTAGCACACTAAAATACCTTGCTCTTGTTAAAGTAACAATAAATCACAAATCTCAGCATATAATGATATACCTATACTGAATATCCAAATCAATAATAGGTACGGACGCAGCAATTTCCTCCGGAGGTGGACACATGTTTAGTATTCAATGAGATATCATCAAGACTCCGAGATCCTGAATGGGAGGTCCGTCAACATGCACTTAGAGTACTGGTCGACGTAATACCGACACTCGATGAAGAGCGTGTCGACGAAATTATGGAACCAGTTGTCGGGGAGCTTATCAATAATCTAGGCCATCTTGCCCCGGCAGTACGCAAAGGCGCTCTGGATACCCTCCGAGTTTATTTGCTGTACAGTTCCACTCGAGACGCCATTGTAAAAAACGTAAGTTGCTTTTAAAAAAACTACAAAAAAACAATTTAAAGAGCAATAAAATTTTCCAGATAATTGACCGAGGGATAAACAGGAACAATTTCGACACCGACTCTCACATAACTCTCGGAGTAATCCTAAGCGCTCCCAGTTTGGTGTTTCCTTCATCGCGGAACATAAAGCCGTCCCGACAGAGTCTAAAAACAGTTATAAATGCGTTAGCGAGTTGTCTTGGAGACATAAAGTACCAGGAAGTAGCGCTAAAATCATTAGTTAAAATTCGGGACGCGATTGGTGATGAATTTTTGTCTTACCTAGAGGACTGTCCAGGAGCAAAGGAGGATTTTGAAAATTTGAGCCAGGTTTACAATGTTCATTCTCTGCCGAAGCGGTCGAAAAAAGTCCGGAAAAAACGGCTCAAGCACGACAAACCTGTCCAGAAAAATTCCGGGGAAGAGAAAGAAGAAAAGAGGGAAAGTAGAGAAGAAATACTTCCGCCTTCGCGAGTTGTTCTTGAAACTGAGATTAAATTTAACAAGGAGACAGCTATCACCATGACAATTCTCGAGGAAAAAGACCTGGACTCCGATGATAGTTTAGATGGCCCGCTGAAGCTAGAGGACGCTTCGAAGATCAAGGAAGAGTCGAAGGAAATGTGGATAGAGAGACGCAAAACACCTCGGCGTGTTCATTTCGGCGGTGAAATCGTCAAATTGAGAACCCCTGACAGCGATGACTCCCAATTGGTTCCACTCAGCTCCAGAATACCCTTGCCAATTTCTCCAGTTACCAAAATGCCGATCTACAGACCCTCGAGGTCGGTGTCGCATCCTTGTAGTCCCAGTTCTCGGTGCCAAGTTCCCAAAAGATCCCGAAGTTTTTCCGCGAGTCCTAAAAGAAATTATATTCACGACGGAACTTTGAACCCTGGGAAGAGTATTTTGAGCAAAACTTCAAAATTGTCTGCTGATAATTTGTACTTTTATGACTTGGAAGATGTCGACAGTGTTTTTGGGTTTAAAGAGAGCGATCGCAGCTGGTCGTTTGAAATTTTTGACGCGATTGATGATTACACGGAAAAAATACAGAGCTCGGGAGTGAAGGACAAGCGAAAGAAGAAAAAGAACAAGGTGGGAAGAAGAAAAGTAGATGATTTTAATAACTTCAGGGGGTCAGAAGAAAAAACTAATGAAATTAATTTTATCGAGTACCCGGAGGCTAAAGTTGGCTCGGGTAATTTCGATAAATCCTTTGAGCTGAAAAGTAAAAACGGTAATTTAAATGGTAATAGATCAAATATTAATAGCGGGAGCAAAGAAATGAGTAAAAAGGATAAGGATGAGTTTAATGAGAGAAGAAATAAAAATATAATTGATAACTTTAAAAAAGTAAATGATAAATTACGGTCGCCAAGCACTTTTGAAAGTTTTCCGCGTAAAGAACGTAACTACATACTTATGGAACTCTCGAGTCCTATTAAAGACAGCAGAAGTCGTCAAGTTTCTCCGGTTTTGTCTTCATCGGGTGGTGGGTCAGAGCTTGCACAATCAAATAAAAATACCCTAGAGTCGGAAAGTTTATCTGATCGTGTATCTATTGGTGAGTTAAATGCTTCTGTTGTATTATCCACTAATGAGACGTTTAAGGAAGAAAGTTTAAACACGGAAAATAGCGAAACTCGGGAGGGTCGGGAGGATAAAAAAGTAGAGGCTGGGGCTAACCAAGTGCCAGCGACAGCTAAAGAGGATAAGAAAGAAATAAATGAAAACAATAAAGAATCTAAAAAGTTTTCCGATAGTAAGACAGTTGGTAAGAATTTTGATTTGGGCAATGAAAGTCGAACTTGCAGCAGCAGCGAAGGGGAGAACAAAACCCAAGAGCCGAGTTGGGAAGAACTTGGGCTTGTTGATCAAGAAGTGCTTAATGATCTTCATAATAAGGTGAGTTTTGTTTAGCTTTTTTATTATGATTTTTTAGGCAATTATTACACTGAAAGAGAGGTTCACTTGAGCTAAGAAAATATTTTTCTTTCTAATTATTTTTTTGAGCGAAAATAAATTTTTTTTTTATGATAAGAAATTTCACTTATTCCAATAAAATTCATTCTCTTGCTTTGAGAAATACGTATCTTGATCCAAGAAAATTTATTTAAGTCAAGAAAGTCGTCTTGTTTTGAGAAAATTGGAACAGCCTCTTGTTCCAAAAAATTCAGTTCTTGATATGATAGAAGTAAATTTTCATTAATATTTTTATTGTAACATGTCAAATGGGAAGATCAAATAATATTGAATCATTTTTAACTTCCCGCTAAGAAAATTGAAAATTTTCAAAAATCGGGAAGTTATTGTTTCCACCCCGTTTTGCAAAAATCGAGTTTCCATCAGATCTCGACGGTTTGAGGTCCTAGGAAGCTTTCCTGACTATTCCCGCGATGGTGCCCGGGTGTATGTCGGCTGCCCAATTTCAAAACACAGTAACTAACATTTAAAAATTTTTTATACTTTTTCTTATTAAAAAAAAGTTTACCCGCCAAATTGATGGAAAATTTGATTTATGAATAGAAAATACTTGAATATAAATATTTTTAAGAAAAAATAAAATAAAATAAAAATTTTGCAGTTACTGTGTTTTAAAATTGGGCAGCCGATGTGTGTGTGTATGTATGTAAACCTCTTATAACTTTTGAACAGCTCGGCCGATCGAATCGAAATAGGTGGCGATCCAAAGAGTATCATTGCCATTAAATTTCATCAAAATTTGAATCAATTCGGTTTGCTAGATTTTGAAAAATCTCAAAAATAAAATTTTCAAAAAATCGTTTTTTTGGAATAACTTCTAAACGGCTTTACCGATCAATTCCAAAAAATAATCAGCTCTTAAGCTTAAAAAACCACCTTGATTGCCACCCAGTCCCATCAAAATCGGTTGATTCGTTCGAGAGTTATCGAAAACGAAAAATTTTGAAAAAAGTGTTTTTTTAACATTTTGAGATTTCTTTTTGGATCATTTTTGACGAAATGGAATAATTATTAGAGCCCAAAAAATCACGTCGATCCCCATCAAGAACGTGAAAATTGGTTGATTGGTTCGTGAGTTATCGTTGTCGAAAAAAGTAAATTTTTCAAATTTCTCTAAGATTTTCGGTTCGATCAGTTTGTCTTCAAAAGTATATTATAGATTGTGAAAAAGTGCGTGGAATACTGCCAACTGCGTGAAAATCGATTCATTCATTTAGAAATGATTGCAGTTTGAAAATTCAAAAAATACTGTTGTATTAAACTTCTATCAGACTTTTGAGCTCGAAGAGCTCAAAAGCATACAAAAGCTATTTCTTTGAGCTCAAAATAACACACAAATTGTATTTTTGAGCTCGAAAGAAATTTTTTTTTCTGTGTACAGTCCTTTTGCTTGATCGCTAATTTATGAACGGATTATGAGAGCTGGAGATAAATAATTGATAATAGCAATTAATAATCTTAAGAGGAAGATTGTTTAAGCATGCAATGATGACGATGGTAGCACGAATAGTTGAATCAAAGTTCCGTTCAAAATCCCTTTGATATAAAGCCCGTGGCCTAAAAGTGGGTCGATCGATTCATGCGCCAGAAAGTTTGTGAACGGTTCTGCGACGTTATTTAAACTCCATTTATTTAAATCCCCTTTTGCGAATCAATGTTATTTTTAAATAAATAAATAAATGAATCTCGATAAAATTTTTTTTTTTTATTTATTTATTTATTGAAAAATATATAATACATACTTTTGGATGTTTTACTATCGCAAGAACGCTGAGACTAGTAGTCGGTATATTGGAAAAAGTCTGAAGCGTATGAATAATAAATCTCAGCGGAGTAATCAAACATTTCAAAGTCAAGTTTGTACTTATTGTAAAGTTCGGATATTTGTTGTTGTGTCAACTGACGGAAATAAATTTTAGATGGGTTTAATTTATCTTGGGATCCTTTATGACGATGAATCGGATGGATTTTATTTTTTAGATTCAATTTTTCAATTATTAATGACTGGTCTAAATCTAAAGTCTCCACCTTATTAATATAAACAGATAAATGTTATTTTATTATGGTAAATTTTATTGATATTATTATTTGTGGTTGCTTTCTCTGAGATTTATGTAATTCAATTAAATTTTTACTTACTTTTAAGATATAGGTGTAGTTGAGCGAACAGGGAGTGCAGTACAGGTAGTAAGGGATCCAATGGTCGTCGGAATAGATTTCTAGATCGGTATCTATTAAATAATTTACGAATTCTTTCCACGTTGGTTCAATGCCCGCAGGTTTTGGCTCGTTATCGTTTGAAATAAATTGATCCTTTGGTGGCGGGGTAAAAGTTTTGTCTGTAGACATGAAATAATTATATTTAGTCATTTGTATTTATATATACGCGGAAAAAAAAAAAATTTACTTAAATCAAGAACTTCATCTTGTTGATTTGAGTAAAAAAATTCTTAAACTAAGAACTTTTTTTTAATCTAAGTAAGTTTTATTTGTTTGAAGAATTTTTCGTCTTGATTTAAAACAATAAAACTCTTCAAAATTATTTTTTTAGCTCAAGAATTATTCTCTTGATTCAAGTTAATTTTTTTTTCAGTGTATTATTAAGAGAATAAGGAAAATTTTGTCTCTTTTATTTATTTATTATAAGTTTTCGAAGTTGTTTTAAATAGATTCAAATTTTGCGATAAACAAAATTTGTTTATTTATTTATTTTGTTTTGTACACGTGAATGCGGTTATATGTCAGAAATTAATTTATATAATTAAGAGACTAAGAAAAATTTTTTAACGGTTATATCGCGTGTCAAATGCCAAAAAGGCGTATTACAGCAGTTAGACAAGCTTCCATGCCAAAAGGGCGTATAAAAAAAATTTTTTGCCATTCTTTTTAGAATTATTCAAACCGTAAAGATCTGGAGAAATAAAATTTTTGACGTACTAACGCCAAAAAGGCGTATAAAAAAAAATCAGGATTTTTCATAATTTGAACTAACAGTCTTCAAAATTGTCCGGAGAAAGTTTGTGAAAAAGTCAACATTTTGGATAGTAGTAAATTTAATTTTTTATCATTTTGGACAGTCCAATAATTGAAAAGCATATGAAATAAAAATTTTTTTGCCTACTAAAATTTTCATATTTTTTATAAATTTCCTTCTTTTTTGTTGCGTAAAATTATAGTTAAAATTCAGAATATGTTTATATAGAATAAAAAATACCTCATTATAAGTAAGAAATTATTAACTAATCGTTAAAAATTTTTTTGAGCTGAGTATAGCTGAATATAGATCTGATTAAAACTCTATTTTCAAAAAACGTGGTAAAACCCATATAATCCCAATTTTGGAAAATTTTTAATTTTCTTAGCGGAAGGTCGAGACAAGAATTAGTACCTTTTCACGGTTTTATATATTTTTCAGCGATAGTCAAATTTTTTATATTAATTTTTTGGAGGAGTTTTTTAAATTAAATCATTTGTAAGTGATAGCTCTATTATTTTTAAAATTTATTCAAAAAGCACCCAATCTATCTATAGTGTAATTATAAATATAAAAAAATCATTAAGACAAAATTTTGTTATTCATAAATTGGAAATTTCTGCAATCGCCACGCGACTGCAAGTTGCTAATAATTTACTAATTTATAAAATAAAATAAAACATAAATAAAGTACCTCGATATTTGTCGACAATAGTGCGCCCATATTTGCGATAAAAATAAAGAGTACCGTGATCCCTTCGGGCTACAGAGTTCTCAAGTTTATCACGATAAGCGCTCAACAATCTTTCAAATGGATGTCTCACTATAAGAACTTTTGTCGTGGCCAGCATCGCCTGCAGTTATAACCGCATATTTTATTTATATTGTATTTATGTTTATATTTGTTTTATGTGTGCTAAAAAAGGTGTATGGCGCAAAACAAATCGAGTGTACGGAAATGTACGAATGTAAATATAAATATCAATAGAAAAATTGTGGGTGAAATTGTGGGTGATGTAAAATAAAGTATAAAAAGGTTGAAGAAATAAAAAATTTAATAACTTTTTCAGCCTCTGGAAAATCTAGATCTGGCATTACTTTGCGGGCAATTGAAGACATTTGTTCTTTTCCATTAGTCAATACTGATTCAGATATATTCATTAGCAGACACATATTGTGGAGCCACGTCGTACTCCCGGCTTTGTATATCGGACAGTACGATATTTTATTTACTCTAGATAACAAAAAATGTCGATATTTAATTAAAATTCTTAAAAGCCCATTATTGATTTCGCTTTTTAATAGTTCGGGATTGAAAGGCTTTCTAACAATGCCTCGAGAACTATTTTAAAAGTTTTTTACCACTTGGATTATTAAAGAACAATCTGACGGTCGTTTTATGCTGAATTATTTATTATCAAAGTTTATACAATAACTTTACACTGTGTGTAAACAAATATATAGAAAAATTGTTTTATAATTTAAGGTTCTTTTTAATAAAGTTTGTTAAAGGATAATTATCACGTCATTTTTAATATATTTTTACTCCAATAAAAAAAAATTAATTTGATTCAAAAGATGAAATTTTGAACAAAAAATATTTTCTGGAATTTTTTTTCAAAATTTTTCTGCTTGA
Organism: Cotesia congregata; assembly: GCA_905319865.3. Taxonomy (NCBI): domain Eukaryota; kingdom Metazoa; phylum Arthropoda; class Insecta; order Hymenoptera; family Braconidae; genus Cotesia; species Cotesia congregata. The sequence goes on from CAJNRD030001122.1 coordinate 4,275,897, forward strand.
TTTTAGACGATAAAAGTCTTGTAAATTATTTTCTGTTCAAATTTTTTTTAACAAATTCTTAAGTAGCAATTTTGAGGAGATATTAACATAATGTTTAATATTTTTAAAAATAAAATAAAAGTCTTAAAAATTTATTTTATTTCTAAAAAAAAATTTTAATTTTCTTAAATTAATTTTTCACTCGGAAAATATAAAAATTTTAATTTTATAAATTTATTTTAAAATTTACCTATTATATGTCGGCTTTAAAAATAATTTTTTTCGATTTATTTTGTGGCTTGAAAAATATGAAAAATTTTTTTAAAAATAATTGTTCGGTCCTTTATTTTAAAATAATTGAAAGTTTTATTTTTTAAATATTTTAAATCAATTAAATTTTTTTATAAGTATACAAGAAATTCTTATTTTAAATATAAAATAAAGCTTATTTAGTAAAAAAATATTTTAATAATTTTTATACTCTTGAATAATTTAAACAAAAATATAAAATCGCCCGAACAAACTAAAATAACTGATCAATCAATCGTTTCTGCTTCGACTAAAATTATTCCAAAGAAATTAATGCACGGACATTACACAGATAGATTTATATTCCATTTTATTATTTGTCCCCACTTTAGTTTTGCATAGAAAAAACTTCAATATTTGCGAATCTGCATAAAGAAATATTTGAAAATAAAAAAATTTTTTTTCCAATACTACAAGATCATTTTTATATCGCAAGTATGTTTTGCTGAAAAAAAGTCTGGATAAACTTTTTCTCACTGGAGTCACATAAGAGTTTTGAAATTCTTATCCTTCAAAGTTACTTAAAGTGTTTTTTATGCAACAGTAGCATTGTTGTTTCAACAATTGGCAACTATTAACTAATTGACTCTATTTCGAAATTAATAATCGGTACAAATCCCAAATACGGGGTACAACAGTACGCTTCGTGCTTAGTAAAATCAATGGAATCAATGGATTAGTGATTAGTGAGGTTCACTTGAGGTATTATGCCTCAGATTACTTCCCTAATAGTGCAAGTGAACCGAAACGCCGTTGCGCATTATAGCCTACCGGTAATCGCCAATGGGGAATTTGTATTCCTCTCATCAATTATATCAATGGTTGTTGCGTACAATATTGCATTGGATAAAAAATTAAATTGACTCAAGAGAAAAATTCATTGAGAAAATTATTTTTAGTCAAGATCTTTAATCAAAAAAACATTATTGAAATAAGTAAAACTAAAAACCTTGCAGTCACTATGTGACTGCCGTGACTTGTGAACTATTAATAAATAAAATTTTGCTTTGTTAAATAATAACTTGTTAAATTACACTGTACTTTTTTAACTATTGATGTTTTTAAAGATATAAGCTCATCCCGATGTTACACTCATCAAGAGCTTTCATTTGAGTACCCACATGCATTTTCATATATTTTCATACATTACATATATATAAT
>CAJNRD030001122.1:4287571-4342724 GCA_905319865.3 Cotesia congregata
ATTTTTAAACATATAAGCTCATCCCGATGTTACAATTATCAAGAGCTTTCATTTGAGTACCCACATGCATTTTTATATATTTTTCATATATACATATATATGATATATGTAAATATATGAAAAATTGATGTGGGTACTCAAATGAAAGCTCTTGATGAGTGTAACATCGGAATGAGCTTATATCGTTAAAAACATCATTAGTTAACAAAATTCAACCGTAATTCCTTAATTCTTTACATTTTCATAAATATAAGTTCATTCTGATGTTACACTCATCGAGACCTTTCATTTGAGTACCCACATGCACTTTTCATATATTTTATAAATATCATATATATATGAAATATATAAAATATATGAAAAATGCATGTGGGTATTCAAATGAAAGCTCTTGATGACTGTATCATCGGGATGAGCTTATTTCTTTAAAAACGTCAATATTTAAAAAAGTATGGTACTAAATTTTATTTATTTATAGTTCACAAATCACGGCAGTCACATAATAGTGACTGCAAGGTTGCTAGTAAATATTAATGTAAAAAAAAATTCCTCCAAGCCGGGCATTTGTTTATAATAAATAATAAAGCAGTATAATAATATTTATATTTAATTGAGTAATATTTTCAGACAAGAGAAAATGCTCTTCAGTTACTCATCTTCTCGTTGGATCAGTTTCCAAGTACTGAGTTCAAAGTCGAGAACGTTGCTAACAAAGTGGCTTTGATGGTCGGAGATAGAAGAAGACGAGTTCGGCAAGCGGCTTTAGATACTCTCGCAGTGCTTGCACAAATTTACGAGCCTGAGGTAACGTCAAAAGACTTTATTGTCCGTGTTATATACATATATATATATATACTTGTACCTACGTCTTTCCGGGCTCTCCGATCTTGGACTCGAACTCAACTGGACTTAGACTCGAGTAGACTTTACTTGGTCGAGCTCCCAACTCCCTCGCCAGTTCTTTTATACAACCTTTTTTTATTGCAAAAATAAAATTTTTCCAAGGAGGTTCTTCAAGCCGGCCAGAGAGCAGCTAAACAACTGAAAGAAAGCTCTGATATGGTTGCTGCTATTCGTGCCAGACTTGCGAGAAAATCACTTCCGACGGTTACTCCAGACGGTCTTGTTGTCTACGGTCTACAAATTTCTCCGACTGTCCAAATTGCCACTGGTTTTATTCTTTTATATTCTTCTTTATTTTATTTTACTTAATCCGTAAATTACACCTTTATTTTAACTCTTCTCTCATCCTCTATAGGTCCAGATGTCGACTGGATCGTCGCTGGAAGCGGCTCAGTTTCTCCTGGAACTGGAAGGGTCCGCGGACAAATAATTAATATGTACCCTCGAGCTAATTTCGAAAAGATTTCGGAAAAGTAAATTCATTTATTTAATTATCATCTTCATCCCGATTAATTGCTAAATAAATATAATAAATAAATTTATTTTATTAAGAAATAATACGGAAGAAAATTATCCAAGTCATGACGGAAACTTAGCAGCTCGTGGTATTGGATTACATCCAAAAAGTGGGAAACCTGTGGCATGGCAATTAGTATCGGCCGCGAGCAAAGTAAGCAATTGAAACTTTTCTTTACTTAATTATTAGTTTTGTTTTTTTTTTTGTTTATACTTTTTACTGCGACTTGGTTAGCACTTCATACCACTCAGTTAAACAACTCAGAAAATTATTAAATTATCTATTAATAATGTTTTAGTATTTATTTATTTATTCTTCTGCGAATTGATCATATTTATTGGTTGACTTAATTATTTTGAATAATGTTTGAATTATGATAAATAATTACTCGTGGTTTTACGATTTTTATGAGGTTATTTGTTTATTTTTTTAGATTTATTTTTGGGATTTAAGTATTAAATTTATTTATTTTTTAGGATGAAAATAAAGTGATAAATGGAAATCATACGGATAAAAATTCATTTAAAAGTGATGGTGAGTTTTTAATTAAGAAAAAAATTTTTTTTTTTATTACTTAAAAGATATTAATTTTTAATTAAGTTAACCCTCATATTTTTTTAAGATTTTTATCGTTATATTGAAGAAAATTTTATTAAAAAGTATTATTTAAATTTTTATTAAAAAAATTCTTAACAATTTTTATTAAAAATATTATTTAAAAATTTTTAGTTAGAAAATGATTTTTGTTAAAAATTGTTATTCAAAATTATTATTAAAATTTTATTAAAAAAATTATTTAACAATTTTTATTAAAAATATTATTTAAAAATTTTTAGTAAGAAAATGATTAAAAAAATTTTATTAAAAATTGTTATTAAAAATTATTATTAAAAAAATTATTTAACAATTTTTATTAAAAATATTATTTAAAAATTTTTAGTTAGAAAATGATTTTTATTAAAAATTATTAAAATTTTTATTACGAAAATTTTATTAAAACAATTATTTAACAATTTTTAGTAAGGAAATGATTAAAAAAATTTTTATCAAAAAAATTATTTTATAGATAAATTTTTGAAAAAAAATATTGAAGCTTAAAATATTAATTTAAAATCAAAAATCTCAAACTAAATATTAACAGCATCAAATAATTTCAATTTCAACCAATTTAAAATAAAATTTATTAATTTATTGTACACTAATGAGATTACTAGTAAATAAAAATAAATAAAATTTAAATTGTAAAATCTTTGTTGAGTTAATAAAGTTATTTACTTTATAGGAAAATCCCTTTAATTTTTATACTTGCCGGGGTTAAGGGTTAATTTAATCCCTTAAATATCATTAAAAGTTTAGACGGGTTCGATAAATTAAGATAAAAGTACAACATAAAATAGTTATTTATTTTTGAACTTAACGAGAGTAAAATTTTTATTTCCAAAAGAAGCTATAAATAATTATTGAAGAAATTCAAAATTATAATTTTTATAATAATTAATTAACAAATTTCAGGAATCAATGGCAACATTAAGAAGGGTCTAGAAGATTCACCCAGTCCTTTTATATCATCACTGGACAGTATCGAGGATTCTTACGGGACTGAAGCGGTAAACATATCACTTATAAAAGATGAAAAGGACGTAATAATGAAGCTAAGAAAAACGGAAGAAAATTTCCATCGACGAATGGACGAAATTTATTCGGAGCGACCGTATCAAGATATAATAAGACTTGAGTCACGAATTCCCGTCGCCCAATTTCGTGATCGTGATATAGTTGTGCGACATAGTACAGCTTACTCACGTAGACGTCGTACAGTTAAAATGGATGAGTACGAAATTTCATCTTCAGCCCCGCAAAGTTCTTATGGTCAGCGTGACGACGAGATTAACCGGAGATATCGGAGTGATAGAATTAAACGAGAGTCAAGAGGAGGCTCTGACGACCGGGGGGAGTTTATTTCATCCAACCGAGCTTCACCTCAAGTGTCTCCGAGCCGCGATACCACGTAACTTTATTACTCTTTTACTCCAACATTTATTCTGCCATTAAATATTATCTTAATGCCTGCTTTTATTTTATTGTTTTATTGAATTTATCTTTTTTTACTGTCACAGATCTATTCCTGTTAACCGTCGACGTCATACTGCCATTCAGAGTACGAGTTTTCACCCACAAAAATATGGTTTTTCTTCTACTGTGAGTATTTATCACGTTTATTAGATTTTTTAATGAAAATTAATTCTAATTTTTTAGAAATATTTAATTAATTATTTGTTTGAAAAAAATCTTTTTTTAATTTAATTATTTATTCACAAAAAATTCTTTTAATAGTTCATAAAAAAATCTTTATAGAAAATTTATTAAAATGCTTTTTAAAATAAATAGTTTATTCAGGAATTTTTAATAAAAATTTAAAAATGAGGTAAAAAAAAATTAATTGAAATTTTTTATAAAAATTTATAATTGTTTAAAAAATTATTTGTATTTTATTAATTTATTCACAAAAAATTATTTTTAATAATTCATAAAAAAAATCTTTATTTCAAATTTATTAAAATACTTTTTAAAATTAATATTTTATTTAAAAATTTTTAATAAAAATTTAAAAATGAGATACAAAAAAATTAATTAATAGTTTATAAAATTACAAAAATTATTTTTAATATTTTCTAAAAAAAATCTTCATAGAAAATTTATTAATGCTTTTTAAAATAAATATTTTATTCGATAATTTTAAAGAAAAATTATAAAATTAGTTACAAAAAAATTAATTACTTAGAATTATTTAAAAAAATTTTTTATACAAATATTAAATTCATCATTTATTTAAAAAAAATATTTTTTGTTTTAATAATTTATTTACAAAAGATTTGTTTAATAGTTCATAAAAAAATCTTCATAGAAAATTAATTAAAATGTATTTTAAAATGAATATTTTATTCGGTAATTTTTAAGAAAAATTAAAAAATGAGAAAAAAAATTAATTAAAATTAAAAAAAAAAATTTAGAATTATTTAAAAAATTTTCAATAGAAATATTAAATTCATCATTTCTTTAAAAGAAATATTTTTTATTTTAATAATTTATTCACAAAAAATTATTTTTAATAGCTCATAAAAAAAATTTATTTGAGTGTTTTTCAAAATAATTATTTAATTAAATAATTTTTAATAAAATTTTTTGCCACCATTAAAAAACTCTGTAAAAATTATTCACTTTTTAAATAATAAAATCCCGGCTATTTTTGTAAGTAAAAATTTCAATAAAAGTTTTTCTTCAAATAAAAGAAATTTTTAGTTTAGAAACGCTGAAGTTTATTTAGACGCAGTAAAGTCATCCAGTAACTTTGATAATAACAGTAACTGATATCTTAAAATCTTGACTCGGTATCAGATTTTCAGGGTGTCAAGATCACTGAGAAACAACTCTGGTTTAATCTCATAAGATTCAACTGGAATTTCATCGGTTTCTGTACGATTCAATCCAAGTTTTTAATTAGTTACGAGTTTGATCTTTCCACGTGAAAGACAGCGCTATAAATTCGATAATAGTTACCTTCAACAATACAACTTTCATTATTCTTCTTTATATTTTCATTAATTATTAACTTTACAACCAATATTAAGTAAATTGTTTGCGCTTTTTATTTTTTAAATTTACCAGAAAAAATTTGAATACGATATTACTTATGACTTAGTAATTTTTGCTATCGAAAGAGTAATTTTAAACTTTAAATAAAAAAGAATCGCTGGATTTTTAAAGTTTCTAGCTTGCTCAGTAGAGTAATTTTTTTAATATTTTTTTCTTCTCAAGAAAAAGTTTGAGTTTTAGTAAATTATTAAATGTTAAATAATCAAGACCACAACTGGATAGGTATGCTGAAAAAGGCTTTAAGCTAATTAACTTAATTATTTTTATAAAAGGTTCTATTGATAAAACTTTACCCGTAAATTATTGAATCGATTTTATAAATAAAAATTTTAATAAATGACCGAAAAAAAAATTTTTTGATTTCTTCTTATAAAATCTACCGCTGATAGTCTTAAGAATGTAAATTTTATCGGAAATTCCAGTTTTTTTTTTCTTTTGTAATATTTATCCATCACTTTAACAGCAATTCGTGGAATTTTTGTTAGCTTCTTTTACCGCAAGATTCTTATCAATTCATTAGTTTGGAATGAAAAATTCTGAAAGTGACTTTTATTTAGTTTTTTACAGAAAAATTATTCTTTTTTTATCCTTACAATAATGAAAATAAATGTATTTTACAATTTTATAATCTATATTATTAAGAGAGTAAGAAAAATTTTGTGTCCAGGATAGTCATATGATAAAAATGGTTTTTTTAAGTGAAATTTAGTGTCATTGCAAAGGTCTTAACTTCAATCTGTGCTTTTTCAAGGTTTCATATCATTCACACCGATACTCAATTTATTATGATAAGTATTTATTGAGTACCCACATCAATTTTTCATATATTTATATATATCATATTTATGAATATATGAAAAATATATCAAAATGCATGTGGGTACTCAAATGGAAGCTCTTGATGAGTGTAACATCGGAGTGAGCTTATATCTTAAGAAACATTAAGAAACATTAACAGTTAAGAAAGTACAGTGCAATTTAACAAAAGTCATTTTTTAATAAAGCAAAATTTTATTTATATATAGTTCACAATAGAGAGTCAATTTATTATGATAAGTATTTAGGCTGCATTCGAAAATGACCTTGTATCTTGTGATCTATTGACATTTTTTAAGATATAAGCTCATCTCGATGTTAAATTCATTGAGATCTTTCATTTGAGTACCCACATCAATTTTTCATATATTTATATATATTATATACATGTATATATGAAAAATATATCAAAATGCATGTGGGTACTCAAATGAAAGCTCTTGATGAGTGTAACATCGGGATGAGCTTATATTTTTAACAACGTCAATAGTTAAGAAAGTACAGTGCAATTTAACAAAATTTATTATTTAATAAAGCAAAATTTTATTTATTTAGAGTTCACAAGTCACGGCAGTCACATAGTGACTGCAACGTTGCCAGTTAAAAATATGAAATAAAATTTACTTCATATATATACCCTTCTAATTTTTTCGTCTCGTTGACCAGAAAGTAGCGCTGCGCCGTGGAAAAATCACAAACTAAACTAATTTTTTCTATGAATAATTTTCCCTTAAAAACCATAAATTTATGTAAAATTTAAAGTAACTTTACGCGATATTTAGTCACAAAACATTTTGAAAAGTACTTGAGATTTAGCAAAGTAGGCAACTTTAAATCTCTGGACTTATTTACCATGTTTTAACCCTCAATTTTCATAGTATCTGCAACGCATATTTCCAATCATTCTATATACTCGCTTTTATCTTTTTTATATCCTACCTCACACAGAATTTTAGCCCTTGGATCATAAAAAATTTTACGAGTTATTCTCTAGCTTATAAAACATTTACCTTGCTATTATTTCGAATTTAAAAAAAAATTTCCTATAAAAAAAAAATTCTTCAACCTTTAAAAATATTTTTTTAATAATTAAAAATTATTTTCATTGAATTAAAAAATTTTAAGGGTATTGAAAAAGAATAGGAATACTGAACCGTTAAATTTATATCTAAAAACTACAATAAAAATCCTTTTAAAATATCTATCAGCAGATATAATAATAAAATGATTGAACTATCGAGTAATAAAAAATTGACTAAGTAAATTGAATGGTTATCCGAAGGTATAACTCAAAAATAAAAATGACTAATAAAAAATTTATTTTATCCAGATCGAATCGAGATGTAAATCAGTGCCAGCGTCATACCAAAGCCCATTCACGGGAGTCCAAACAATTGATTCTTATTCAAGAATTTCCAGCTCGCCGATGGTAATAAAAATGTATGTAAGAAGCTTGAAAAAAAAAAAAAAAAAAATTTCTATAATAATTTAAATATTACCATTAATAATAAAATTTATTCAGACCATTTAGCTTTTATTACAATCACAGCTATAAAAAATAATAAAAATAAACTCTTGCTATATTGAAGCTCAGTTTACTCCGTAATAATGGTTATTGTACAATCGCGTGTTTGATATGAATCCGATAGATAAAAATATATGAACTAGCCCCTAAAAATCAAGGGAGAGTACAGTGACTGCTATTAGAGGGTCGACAAATATTTCAATGCCTTGGCCCAATTAATGCCGCCGATAATCCGAACTAGAGGTTAAATTCCGTAACATAAATGTAATTATTTAAAAATTTATACTCGCAATTTTGTCTTTGCTATAGCTCGATACAATTATGCCGCCAAGGACTTTTATCACTAGCTCGTTTGCTCTAGAGCTTTTTAACTCTATATTTGTAATTTATATATTTTTAATGCACCCAACATTGTTGAGTAAGGTGTTCAGTAACCATTTATCGAATATACATTACCTTTATATTAAAGATACTTGGATACAGCGGTGCGCCCTGAAATGGACATAGACATGTAGACATGCGGGACCCATTAGGTTGAATCGGCACCTCTTATCGTACGTTCCTCTTCGCTGAATAATTTACTCTGCTGTTATGTAAGGCCTACCCGGTTACCAGGCTCACGGGCTTACTTCCTATCCATGTGTTCGTTTTTTTCTACTCGATATCGCCGTTCAGGAACTACCGTTTTTTTTGTTTACCTTTTTTTTTATTTATATTCAGTCCGTCGGGAATATCGATCGACTTAAATATTCAATTGACTCTAAATATTTGCTTTACTTTTATTTATTCTATTTATATTTATTAAGTATTTATTTCTTGGGCCCTTTTAATTTATTATTTAAATTTTTCTGAGAGTATAGATTAGAAATTTAGATTTATTCTGTAAAAAAAATTATTATATTTTTCAGGGTCTAAAAAAAAATTTATTTTTAGAGTAAAAATTAAAATATATTGATTGAATTGAAAGAAAAAAAAAATTGTTGATAATTTTTAAAATTTTACAATAGATAATTTTTACTAAAAAAAATTTTAATAAATTATTTTTTATCAATTTAATAAAATAAAATTGTTATTCATTTACAGATAATTAGTTTTAGTGAATTCAGTTTTGTAAAAAAAATTTTTTTTGGGGTCGCGTTTATTTGAAATAAAAATTGAAATATATTGATCGATCTCTGGGCAGAAAAAAGCTCCCGATAGCGCGCTGAGAAACATTCGCCTTCGCCTCGATCAGATCCTGGACCAGCTCGTTATTGTTGTAGGCGATGGCCAAGTGCAGGGCACTGGCGCCCAAGTACTCCTCGCCTTCAACCGCGTCGATGGCCAGCCGAGGGAAGCACTTTATCAAGACCCGGGCGATCCTGGTGTGAGTCTTTGTGTCGCAGATTATCAGAACGTGGAGAAGAGTCTCCCCAAGGGAGCCGCGGTACTGCATTTGCCAGCAAGCCTCGTGGTCAGTCCACCTGGCCAGGGGGTCGAACCTCGACAAGGAGGCCTCGATGGGCAGCACAACCTGCTCCAGGTCCCGGAACTTCCACCTGAGATACTCGGCCCGGTTTATCGTCTGACCCTTGCCGTTGTTGTACATCAGAATGCCGAACTGCCCGCGGATAACTTGCTCGACCTCGGATTGTCCGCCGCGGTTGAACGCCTCGATCAGTTCCCCGCCTTTCTTGTAATTGGCCAGTCGGTAGAGCAAACACTGGTCCTCATCACTGGCCTGGCTGATGACCCGGTCCAAAATTGACCCCGCGTTGATCTGACTGTCCTTACTGCGACAGGCACACACGTTACCCATTCAAACATAATTGGTCGTGAACCGCACTTTTGAGATATCAGGTTCTTCAGGCTCTGATTCAGCAGGCTTCAATGATTGTTAACGAGGGAATGAATGCTTCCCTTTAAATTGTCCCCGAGTTTAAATGATTCGAATCGGAGGGAAAGTTTTAGCACAAAATCAAGGCGAAGTCGAAGTTTAAGGGTTACGTGGAAAGGAAATTCGATATGCGGTTCAGTTCTAGTATCACTTGGACACGAGGACGGAAAAAGGAGGTCAGTTAAGGCCATTTGTTGGTCGGAAGTTGATAGATAAGTAAATTCTCTTGAGACGGAGCGAGGCCGAGGGTGGTTGTATTTTGGTGTGTAAAACTGAGGGTTTACTGAGCGAAGGATGCATTAGAACTGGTGTCTAGTGCCCTCGAGACGGGTAAGGCCGCATGCAACTTACTAAAAGCTTTTCTGTGCTATAGCAACCAGCGAATCTATAAACTGTACCTGGTTCCGAGTGATACCAGAGGGTCACTAGGTGATGCTGATGTTATGAACTCATTCTCCTTAATAAACGCTTTTATTGAACGTTTTGTTTTGTTGTCAGACTCGTTTTTTTTTTATTTTTAAATTTGTCGAATAATTAAATTTTTTTCGATTTAAAAATTTTTGAAATGCACGGAAACTGTAATATTCACTCGGATTCCGGTTAATTTTTACAGTTTCAAATAGTAAAGCGGACATCAGGGTGGCAAAAATATAAATATTACAGAACTTAATGTAGAAAGTATAAAAGCCACAATTTATAATTTAATATCCAAAATAAGTGATTAGTAGCTGTCACTATAGTAAATAACGACTCTTTCATCTTAAAAAATTACAGTTTCAAACAGTAAAAATTGTCATTTCAATATATAGTCGATATTATGAGGAGAAGGGAAACTCAGATGAAAGGGAAGGGGGTCTCACTCTGGGAGAATTTAACATTTAAAACAGTAAAAATTATACTTTTAACATATACATTTTACAAGCCCAAGCAAGTCAATAATTACAGTTTAATTTTTAGCGTTGCGTTTAAAATTTACCATTTTACTTTGTAAATATTGACGTTGCTTATATTAGAAATTTATTAACTTTATTTTATACTTTTTACATATCATAAGATCATTTTTTAGCTACGAAATGATAGTAAAATCACGATTTTACTGTTTGAAATGGTAATTTTTAGCAGTTGATCATTACTTATTATAAATCGACTGTTATTTATTACAGTTTACTTTTTTCCGGGTGGATTTACAAAATAAAATATGAAAAATACGTTTTAAAATTGGTTTAAAAATTTTTAAGAGGGATAAAAGTTTAAAGAAATAAATTAAGAATACTTATACAGTTTAAATAATATAAGATAAAAAAATTATTTGAATAGTTATTTTGTACTTTTTGGGATGAGTATATAAAAAAAAAATAAAAATTTTAATTCAAACTATTTTTGAAAAAGTTGTGATCGAAAATTCCTAAAAGAAGGATTTTTTTTGATAATTTAATATATTTTAAATGTGTAAAAAAAATATCTCAGGATTTACTAGAGCTTTTTTTGCCAATAAAAAATGTAAAAAAATTAAAATTTGTTAAATGATAAATATATAAAATTGATATATTTAAATATGTCTTATCAAACATGACGTTTCACATCTCTTTTACGGCCAATTAAATAATTACTTAAATTTAAAATTGCTGGATAACACCGATCTTTATTATAAATATTTGAAAGCTGATTCAAGCTTCAAGTCATTCCATAAAAAAAAAGAAATTAATTTTTTTACCGAGAGCTTTTAAGAAATAAATTATTCAAAATTCTCTTCATATCTGTAAGCTACTTTTATAATGATAACATGAATTATTTAGTAGACGACTCGTATTGACCTGACACTACCTAAGCGGACCCGAAATTTTTCACTGCATTTAAAATTATTTGTTCTGCAGATATCGTAAATTTTTAATTAATCTCGATAAGCCGGTTATCGAGAGAAAAAATAAACTGAATACGAAAAAAAAAAATTAAATAGTTGATTTTAACATAAGTGGCTTGAATTTTCTTTCCAAGTAATGATAATTGACAAGGAAAAAGAAAAGTCATATTAAATCGAACTCCCGAAAATCGATAGCCGTACGGATTATGAATTAATAAAAATTCAAATTGGTTTTACGGATTTACATTCTTTAACGAAACAATACCTTTGTTTAAATAATTCTATTGAAATCTCGGGAAAAACGAACAAGACAATAATTAAATAAATCAATAAACAATAATCATGGAGAAAAAAGCTCTTTGTTTCGTATTTCCGGTAAAATATTACATGGACAATTGTTTTTATTTTTATTCTCCAGTATTATTTATGAGTAATTGAATACTGAATTGAGATTAAAGTTTTAAAGATTAAAAAAAAAATCAAAGGACTATTTTTGTGGAAAATTAAATTTTCTTTAAAAAAAAAAATGTAACTCAATATTTAAATTATTAAATTTACAATTTCAATATATAATTTTTTTTATAACTTTGTGATTGGCGTAAGCTCTTTAATAGTAAATAAATTAACAAATGTATGACTGTATAAATTTATCTTCTTTATGCCAATCGACGTTGATATAATAATTGATAAAATAATAAACGTATGTAATAAAATAATATTTCTAGAAACTTCTAAGTGAATCATCGCCTTGGAGAAAAATAAACCTCCGTTGTCATGTCATGCATATTAGTTTTTTTTTTTTTATTTTTAACATTATACATTCTTCCACGACATTAATATGATAAGATTATAGTTACTCACATTTATTATAATACTAGACATGAATATTTTAAAACACGGAGATAAATTGACCCGGAAAAAATTTTTCTTATTCTTCTAAAAAATAAAAACTTATAATAAAATACAATGATTGACTTAAAATATTTATTGTCATAGACTTCTCGATAATTATTGTTGAGATTGAGTTTTAAAAATATGTCTTAAAAATCCTTGAATAAATAACTCCAGTTTCTTGAAATATTTCTTTATCTAAAAATATTTTTTTCATTATATCGGATCATCCTTCATTAAATCCCTTTGAAGTTTAAAGACCTAAATTTTTAAGTTTCAAGGACTTATTCAGTTCCCGAAGGAATTTTTCAATAAAATACTCAAGACGAACTAAAGAAGATAATGGCATTCCTTTGTTTAGTTTATTTTTATTTTTATTTACATCTTTGAGTTAATAAAATTCTTTGAAGGTTTTATTAAAGCAAAATATAAGAGGTACTGTCAATATCTAATTTATTTGGTATTAAACTAATCCCCTGGTGTACATCCCGAATGTTTAAAAATTTTATATTAAGCCATGCCGGTTTCAATTTATTGGGATTTTGTTTTTTCATATATATATTGAGGGATTTTTTATGCAATTTTTACAATAAGTCGATTTATTAAATTTTTTTGAAAAATTTACACAGAAAGAAAATTTCATAATTTTTCAGTAAAAATTTTACTAGCTTTAATTACACTAAGAGAAAAAATTTTTTTTTTTTAAATGGAGAATGTTGTGACAAGAAATTGATTTATTGAAAATTTTAATTAATTTTATTTTTAAACTATTGAAAAAAAAAATTTTTTTTTTAATTTGAAAATTTAATTTTTTACCTACAACTCGTATAAAAAAAATCGTCTTAAAATTGTCGTTTGTTTAAGATCTTAAATGTGATACAAACCAAGACTCTTTTAAAACGCCAAAAAAAAAAAATTCCATAGTAGATTTTTTAAATTTGGTTCTCAAATTTTTATGAAAATTAATTTTTAGACATTTTTTAGACAATTTTGCAAGTTTCTTAAAAAAATTTTAAAAAAAAATTTAGTCTATTTTAAGATGAGCTCACAGCGATAGAGCCTCGGAACATTAAAATGAAGCGTCTTAAAATTGTCGGTTGCAGTTAAAAGCTCGCAAAATCGTCTAAAATATGTCTAAAAATTATAATAATAAAGTTAGCCGACATTTTTAATTTTGTTTATTTTACTCAATTCGTAAATTATAACTAAAAAATATTTTTAAAAAATTGCACTTATAGTTTTTGAAGTTTTTAACAAGTGAAAAATTTTTTTTTTTATTTTTTTTTGTAATAATTCTTTAATAAAAAAAATCATAAAAATTTTTAGATGTCTAAAAATTTTTGACTTTTTTTTTTTAATTCGTAAATTATAACTAAAAATATTTTTAAAAAAATTTGCACTTATAGTTTTTGAAGTTTTTAACAAGTGAAAAATTTTTTTTTTTATTTTTTTTTGTAATAATTCTTTAATAAAAAAAATCATAAAAATTTTTAGATGTCGGCTAACTTTATTTTCATCTAAAAATTAACTGTCAAAACAAATTCGAGAACCAAATTTCAAAAATCTACTCTTGGAATTTTTTTTTTGCGTCTTAAAACAGTCTTGGTTTGTGTCACGTTTAAGATCTTAAACAACTGACAATTTTAAGACGATATTTTTTACACGGACAACTCGCAAATTTTCGTCCTAAATGTTTTTTTTTTTCAAATTTTTCTTTCAATAAAAAAGTTGAGATAAATTTTTATTTCTTCAGGAAAAAAATAAAATTTTTTAACAAATTAATTTTTTATTACAAAGTTGCTAATTATTTTCAAAATAAATTATTCCTCTCAATGTACAGTGCTTTCTCTATAAGTATTTAGCGAATTTTCACACCACTAGTAGAAGTTTTTTCTGCTTAAACTCAAAATTTTTCAGGACTAATAACACTTATTATAATTTTCCAAAGTTAAAAATAATAAAAACTACAAAATTCACCCAATTAAATTTTTCTCTAAAACAAATTCGATGGTCATAAGTAAATATCACTAGTTTATATTTATGAATATACATAAATGTATGTGCATAGGAAATACATATTTATCAAGAACACAAATATATGAGGGCAGAATAGTGGATAGTATATGACGGTGTAGTCTGCGGTTTTAAGGACATGCGGGCGAAGAGAATAGAATAGAAAGTGAAGTTGGATAGAACAGAGCACAGTAGAGTGGAATAGAAGCGAAGAGAATAGAATAGAAGAGAAGAAAATGGGAAACTGTATAGAAATATAGTAGCGAGACGTGTGAGTCATTTCCCGTGTTTCTGGAACTATTTCTGCTGCGCACTATTGTGACTTGGCGTGAGACGTTATCGCTGATTAATGCTGCTCCATCCCCTACCCCCGGGCCCCGAGGTGGCGCACGATAATCGATTCTTCTGTGAGCAAAACAGTCAAGAATTATTTGTCAGTAAATCTAGCATTTAAATTATTTCCTACACTCCTCATTATATACCGTTGTTTAATTGCACTATATTTTAGGTGTATTCTCAATTAGACTGTCTATTTATGTTCCTAACTTTAAGATTTAATCACCTAGAACGGTTATTGTCGTAGATTTTACACTATTCAATACAAATGAGGTCACTTTTGTTAATATTCATTGTTTGCTTTAGTCCTATTGTTTATTTAAATTTACTGTTCTGTATCGCCGGAGGATTTATTTGTCGATTGTGTCTCCTGAATCTAAATAATTAACTTCTTAAAATATTTAACGCTGATTTGATCGAAGTTTCTTTTTAGCAGCGATGGTAAAAAAAAATCTTATAGTAAAAGGTACAAAAATAAACTCGTAAAATAAAATGTGCATCATTTTTTTTATGAATAGAAATAAAAATAAAAATTCGAGAAGACATTTGAATTTTTTAGACATTAATAATTTTTTAATTTCAACTTTTGAACTAAATTTTACATGAAAAAATATTTTAAACTGGACAAAAAAAATTTTGTGTTTAATATATTAAAAAAAAAACTAAAATAAATATTATTGACTTTATAAAATATTTTACCTTATTATTTATTCAATTATTAAATCATTTGGTGTTGTCTTTCGATCATGTTGAGGATGACTCAGATTAAATTTGTTCAAATGCGTACGCACGTATTATAAAAATATTTAGATTCTATCAAACATGACACTTGGGCGTATTTATTATTCCGTCAATAAAAAACTATACTATAACCGATATTTTAAATATTAACCGCGATGAGTTTTAAATTCCGAGAATCAGAGAAACAAATATAAGACAGCAGATGGTGGGAGTTTAAATTTTAATTGGTAAATTTTGTCATTTCTTAAAAGATTACTCATTTTTTTCCTATAATGTCAGGCTATTATTACCTGGGAATTGAAAGGTTTTTATTATTAACACTGCTAAGTATCTCAAAACGTGGACTAATAAATAATCGATTCATTCATATTCCATTTATAAATGAAACCTATTATGATCTTTCCAAAATAAGGTCTTTTGAACGCTATTAATGAACATATTATATATGTTAAATTATTTTGATGAATCTATTATTAACCGCTTTAAACGGGCAAATCGATCGTTCAAAATTGCAGAAATTTATAAAAAGATTAATAATTGAATTTACAAGATTTTCTTCTTTATGAAAAAAAAAAAAAATTCTTTTTCTAATACAATAAATAAAAAAAAGAAAACAAACATTGAATGAAACGACCTTAAGATGAAATAATATCCGCGAATCAATTGACTTCGCGGAAGTTTATGCACTTTTAATCGATAATAAAAAAAATTTATTGTTAAGTACACGTTTCCTCATAAATAATAAAGGTAAATTGTTTATTATGAATAATTTAGCCATCGCCGATATACGTTTGCTTTTGCGCGCGCTAAGCACGGATGTATGAAAAATAAATTTATAATCTCTCGTTTTATTTATTCAAATACATTTATATACACACATACACTTATATAATACATTTATACATACTAATATAAATTGCACATACATTTAACAGACATGAAATCATAGACTGGCTCTGTACTAGCTCTCGCGTACATAAAAATGTAAATGCATATTATTAGAAGACGATTTGTCGGACGATGATATCAGTGTCATGTCACAAAGGCGGTATACCATTGACCTTTTTTTTTTCTTAGCATTATTATTATTATTATTATTATTATTATTATTATTATTATTATTATTATTATTATTATTATTATTATTATTATTATTATTATTATTATTATATATTTTTTTTGATAATGTATTTTAATCTCTATCTTCAGTTAAGCAATAAAGTATCAAGAACGAATAAATAATAATAGTAAATAAATGAGAAAGATCCCAAGCATTTAAATTAATATTTATATTTATACTTATAGTTAGATTTTTAGCGTTACCCCGATGGATAGGAGAAAATAACAGAGTACCGAGTGCCGGGAAATAACAACTGGGTATAATACTTGAACCTATTCATTACTGCTACTTTTTAATTCTCTCTTTCGAGAATTTTTATTTAACTTATGCACTTTTCTCTGCAATAACACTCGGTAATGTAATGTAATATAATTCTATGTAATGTAATGCAGAGTTGTAAGCGAAGGTAAAACAGTAACGATGCATGTAATATGCGCGGTCAAGATGCTCGAGGCACGTAATCCATACTACAGTTATGTTCTACGTATATTTGTCCGAGCTGGTGGAAAACGGGCAAACAGAACGCTGCTCGAATAAAAATATTTCTATGTTTGTTTTATTTAATCTTTATGAGGTAATTGAGAGATAACTTGCTGAAAATTTTACAATTTTAAATGTAACTATTTTTTTAATTAAGACCTGTAAAATTTTTTTCATTAATTTTTTTTCCGTGCAATAAAATAAATTTAAATAAAAAAAAAAACTCGGAATTTGATTTTAATTTAATTAATTTTTTTCATGGATAATTAAAATAGTTTTATCTATAAAACTCGATAATTAAAGCCTTAAGCGTATAGACAGAGAATAATACTATAATAAGTTAAATCCAAATATTTCATTTTCCGTAAATGTGTGAATATTGTAATTGTTTGTATTCGAAATACACACAATGCTGAGAGTAGATGAAACTTTATAAACAGTATTTGAGTTACTACATAAGACCATAAGACCAACTTCTCTCTACCGTCATGACTAATTAGATGCTAATTACTAAAACAATAATCCCTAACAATTATCATGCGATACCAATAACTTTATTCCGCTAAACTTTTATTTTAATTCTTATATTGTTTAATTAATACTATATAGTTTATATTGTACTTTTAAAAGAATTTTACTCCATACCGACTGCCACACGGAAAAAAGTAAACTGTAATAAATAACAGTCAATTTATAATAAGTAATGATCAACTGCTAAAAATTACCATTTCAAACAGTAAAGTCGTGATTTTACTATTCACTTTATAATATTTACCATTTAAACGTTACAATTTACTCTTTACATGGAAAAAAAATACTATTTCAAACAGTAATATTCGCTATGTAAATGTCTAAAATGTTAAAGTATAATAATTAAGAATTCAGACTTTGATATTTATCATTTCGTAGCTAAAAAATGATCTTATGATATGTAAAAAGTATAAAATAAAGTTAGTAAATTTCTAATATAAGCAACGTCAATATTTACTAAGTAAAATGGTAAATTTTAAACGCAACGCTAAAAATCAAACTGTAATTATTGACTTGCTTGGGCTGGTAAAATGTATATTTTAAAAGTATAATTTTTACTGTTTCTAATGTTAAATTCTCCCAGAGTGAGACCCCCTTCTCTTTCATCTGAGTTCCCCTTCTCCTCATAATATGGACTATATATTGAAATGGCAATTTTTACTGTTTGAAACTGTAATTTTTTAAGATGAAAGAGTCGTTATTTACTACAGTGACAACTACTAATCACTTATTTTGGATATTAAATTATAAATAGTGGCTTTTATACTTTCTACATTAAGTTCTGTAATATTTATATTTTTGACACCCCGATGTCCGCTTTACTGTTTGAAACTATAAAAATTAACCGGAATCCGAGTGAATATTACAGTTTGCTTTTCTCCGTGCACAATTTATAAATTTTACGATGCAAGCATCGTAATATTTCCTCAGAAGCACTCAAAATATTTTATACAAAATTTACGGTGTTGTGTAAAGTAATATTTTCGTATACTTTGCAAAACACTCAACTTAAATTTTATTTTAAATTGAATCTTTTGCAGGTGCTCCGATATAAACGCTTTTGTATACAAGATATAATACTCGGCCTTGTAATATCAAGAAGAATCTCCAAAGCAGTAGCATCTATCCGCTGTCTGGTGTATTTTGAGATCAAAAATCAAAGTAAAGATTCGAATTGAATGGCATAAAATAGAATAGAATGGAATAAAGTAAAACCATTCGAGTATGTATACTAGAGTTGAGTGAATAACAAAAAACAAAAACATTTTCGTACAACCAGAGTTACAATTGAATTCAATGTACACAAGCGGTAAAGTGAAGCGATGTTTTTGTGGTCTACCTTTTATACACTCATACACTCATACACACATACACACACATGTAATATGACATGATATAGGTATATACGGCGTACATTATCATACGTTGAATACACATACAGCCCACTTATTCGTACACAATACATGTTAATGCCTAAGTAATGTAGGACGTGTTAATGACCTTGGTTACGCGTGTCAAGGCCTAAGATAAGTAAAAAAAGCGGCGATTTATCGTAAAGAAAAATCTAGGGGCTCAATTTTTCATTTCATTTACCTTTTTTACTTTTAACCTTCATTAGTTATGCCATTTATTATACGTATCTTTCAGCTACTGTTATTCAGCTCGGTTGTATTAACTCCGGCATTGTTATTATAATATAACTATAATTAGTAAAAATAATAAATAAAATGGAAAAGTGGGACGTGGTTCTAGGTTTTACGATAAGGCACTGTTTTTTCGAGTGAATTTTTCAGATTGCTCGCTGCATACACTTTTAGCTAATGCGGGTGATTAATTGTTTCAGTTACGATATAATTAATTAATAAATTCTGTCAAATTAACTTCATAATTTAAATTTATGCGCTGTTGCTTAAATATATCGTACCAGCGAATTTATTAGTTTTAGTTTTTAAACGATTTCATTAATTTTATGAATGTGCTGAGTTGTTAGGTTTAACTTTAGTTTTATTCGCAATAGGCCAGCGATTTAAAGTTTGAAATAAATTTGCCATTTTATAATTTTACTTAATTTGTTTTTTTATGATCAGATTTTATTTGAGAAATTTACGAAATATAATTTTTTGATTGAAAGGAAATTTTACGAATTAAATAAAGAACTTTGCTATTTTTAAACAAGATAGCCTTTACTTCACCCGAGAATTTTTATCTCTTGGATTAAGACATGCGGTAATGTTGATTGGAGATAATTATTGACTTGTTTTAAAAATAACAACAATTCTCGGGTGTTTATTTTTTTTCATATCAAAAATTATTCTTAAATTAGTTTAGAATGGGTTCATATAAAATATATAAATGAAGAAAATTTTTCAATTGAAATTTTTAGTAAAAAAACAAAATTAGTCTTAATTTTTAAAATTGTGTTCTTGTAGAATTTTTATTTTATCAATCGAAAATTTATAATTTTTTAAAATAATAAGACGAGGTTCAATATAAAAAATTTTAATGTATAAAGAGATTTGAAAATAAGCTTAAAAATAATTTTTTTTTGTAAAGAATTTTTTTCTCAACTACAATAATTGTTTTTTAGTATAGAAAATTATTTTTCTCAAAAATAATAAAAAATTAAAATTTTTTTCTATTAATAAAAAATTTTCTCTTTTAATTTGAATAATTATTTTATTTTATAAAAGGATTAAAAATCCGATCAAACTGTCAATTAAAATGTTTATAAAAAATTCAGTATTTTAACAGTTACAACATTTTTTCGTTATATTTATATCATAATTGTAATGTTTAACTTCGACGAAAAATTCTTCTATAAAAAAAAAATAAATTAAATATTCAGTGAAATTCTTCTACTTTTAAACCTTTTAATCGTCACAAAATTCTACCTTACAAATTGTTTGCTAATTATTACTCGAGATTTCGATACCCAGTAATATCAGATGACATTAATCCTTTTTCGTTTACGACATTTCGCGGAAAATAGAATTGAAGAAATAATTAATCAGAAGAAAATCGAGCATGGTTTAAATCCATATATGCCCTATGAATTTACCATAACATTTAGTGAATAATCCTCGAAGTTAGTCACCAAGTTTAAAAAATTAAGCATACCGTTAACAAACAAAGTGACGTTTTATAAATTTTACCGTAACTTAATTCTGTAACATCTTCAATTTTCCATCAGCTACGCTTCTGTTTCTCGAAAATTCACTCCTCTCTTTATAAAAAATTTATTAAAGGTTTATTTTTTCATACTTTTTACATTGAGAGAAAAATTTGATTTAAAAAAAAATGCAATAAGAAATTAATTTGTTTAAAATTTTTAAACTGAAGAAATAAAATTTTTTCTCACAATAATTTTCTCGTTAAAAAAAAGTTTTCAAGATTTAGAAAAAAAATTCACAAGTTGTCAAGCTAAAATTATTTTTTTAAAATTAAATAAATTTTTTTTCAACAAGAAAGTTACTGTAAGTCAAATTTTATTTAAAAAAATAAAATGCAATAAGAAATTAATTTGTTTAAAATTTTAAACAATTTCATTTTTCAGCTAAAAAAATACAAATTTTTCTCACAATAATTTTCTTGTTAAAAAAATTTTTCCATACTTAGAAAATAAAATTTTTGGATAAAAATTCACAAGTTGTCAAGCAAAAATTATTTTTTTAAAATTAAATAAATTTTTTATCAACAAGAAATTTACTGTAAGAAAAATTTTATTTTTTCAGCTAAGAAAAAAAATTAAAAAAAATTTTAAACAAATTAATTTCTTATTAAATTTTTTTCTCTCAGTGTACATCTCTTCAATCAAGATCGGTGATTTAAATTTCAGCACAATGTAATGGGTTGTATTTTTTGATGTATGTAAATATTGTATGATAATTTATATTATATTAGCTGCTAGAAGCTTCGGCGTAAAAATAACATGAGATTGTTCTAGAGTCAGAGAGAAAAGAGTGGAGAAGCTACTCATATTATTTTACGTTACATTACAAACACACTGTCATATAAAATACGAGCTGCAAGTATAAAATACATATACACCCAAACATTGACCAATACTACTTCGAGGTAATGTAAGCACACGAGGAAGCAAATGATGTAGTGGATGTGTATAAAATGTAGGGGGGAATTATTAAACGTCTGACAGGAGTTGTAAACTTAAAATACATGCTAGCAAAGGCAATAAGTATTCTATGTACTTGATAGGAGTGAAGAACAATATGAGTGTAAGTAGGAAGAGTTAGACGCACTTTTTGAGCATTAGTGTTGGTACATTACACATGTCAGTGTCTGCAGTAAGTACACACAGCATTGAAAACAAGTAAGCAAGTGTGCAATGTATGTGACTCATTATTTTTCTACCAGATCTCCGTTTGACTGTGTGAAGGTAAATACGAGTGACGTATGATGTGGCTGGCATCTGATTGGTCGTGTCTCCAGCTACATATACCGGCTCCAGTGAAATGTTGTCTACAGAACGTAACTGTGTTTCACACGAGTCTTTAGTGACTGACCTTGATCGATCATTTTTTTTTTTTGAGTTCCTAAGAACTCTTTGCAGACGGAGTTATTGTTTTTTTTTTTTTTTTTTTTTTAATTTGCAACAAGTAACAATTGTTTAATTGAGAATAAGTTTTGGAGATTTGTTTTGCTTTTTTTGGAAAAATGAAAAGCACCATTGTGATTTTTGGGCTTTTGCTGGCGAGTGCGCACTGTTTTCCAGGTAAGTGCTTATGGTGCTTTTTTTTTTTATTATTCTCAAACATTTTTTGGTAATGATTTATTTTGGCTGTATTAATTAATATACAAAAAAAAAATTTAACTAAAAAAAATTTTATCATTTTTATTTGAGTATACTGACAAGAAAAAGTTCTTGATAATTTTCAAGAATATATTTTTTCTTGTCTCAAGAATTAATCGAATTATTTTTTATTTAATTCAAGTGAACCTATTCGTTTGTTAATCTATCAAAATTAATGCCAATATTTTATTATCATGATAGATATTAATATTCTTTTGCCAAAAAACCAAAATTTATTTTAAACGATTTTTGAGCCAAGAAATTTTTTTTTATGAACAAAAATTTTTTTTTTCTGTGTAGAAAAATTTTTAAATTAAGAAATTTTTATTTCACTTAATCATTTTTTGTTTTGATTTAAGACAATGAAATTTTTAATAATATTTAAGTATTTTAATTAAATTTTTTTTTCAATAATTTTTATAATTTTGGTTAATTAATAATTAAAGTTGTAAAAAAATTCACCAAAAGAAAAAAATTAAAAAAAAAATAATTTATATAAAAAATCATTAATTGTAATAAAACTCAACATAAATTTTTCTTAACAATATCAATAATGATGCTTATTATTAAGCTGTACTTTAATAAAAATTAAAAAAAGACGGGTATTAAAAATCTCACAGGGTAAACATGAATATCAATACTTTCATTGTGTTCTCTTCGAATAACTTCCGAACATGAGAACCTATCGGATTTCTATAGGGTTCATAAGAAATCCGATTCAATGATCGATTTTATATTTTTTTAAATTAAATATTGTACTATCATTTTTATTTGATCAAGTTTTACTGCTGAATAATTTTTTTTTTTTTATAAAAAAAGTTTTTTTAAAATACATTGAAAATTTTATAATTAGCAATAAATAAAAACACTTCGGATAAATTTTTTTTTTGCTAATACATATGTCGATCGTATTCACTTTTTGACGTATCATCTGTATAGCTCCATACAATGTATGGTCAGAAAGGGAATAAATTTTCAATTTTTTTGAAGTAATATCCATCACAGACATTTTCCATTATAAAAGACTAATATATCATTAACATTGTGCTTCATGAAAAAAAAAAAAATCAATAGAATAATATTACAAAAAAAAAGCAATTAATAATATCTCAGGTCCACATTTTTATACATATTAATTCTCGAGATAATTAACGTCTGCGGTTGATGTAAATAACAGTGGAATGGTTTGTGATGGAAATATAAATAGCAATAGGAATTTGAATACCGGAAACAATTAAATCAGAATCCAATTGGTTCAACGTATATATATATATATGTATATACGTCTAACAAATTCGTATTTACATGTATGTATATTGTATTGAATTGTATTGTACAGCATAGAACTGTAGATACATAACAGATGAGGATGAGGAGAACTTTACCGGGACAATGCGGATTAGTAAACGCGTCAAAAAAAGAAGAAAATTGTACACAGGTTGAGGAAATTCAATTATGTAACTAACGAGCTCGTGACTAATTGTTTCCGACTTTGCTTCGTTCAAATAATTGCCTAACGGGCCAATCAATAAACCTACGCCTGGTTAAATAAATTTTTAAATTGTAAATAAATTTTCATTTTTCATTTTTGAGCATTCATGCAAAAGGGCTTGAGATTTACTTGGTTAAAATATAAATTTTTTTGTTAAAAAAAATTTTTACTTAAATATTTGGTAGTGTTATAAACTTGTAAGTTTCTAAATATGTTTTGCATTTATAATTTGTAGTTTTTTTAATTTTTTCAACAAAGTCTGGTGACTCTAAAGTATTATCCGTGAAAAAATTTTCAAATCTGCTGCAGATATAATTTTTCGACCAAAAATAGTATTGAAAATTTCCGACAGGTGGCGCATGGTCGCTAAATTGTCTCATTACAAGAGAGTTCAATGCTGAGGTATATTCTAAAATAAAAATAATTTTTTGATTCTTCTCAGGAGCTTATCTAACATTGATTTTTAGTTCAGCCAACTACTAAACCAATTATTGTTTAATACAACATGTTAATTGACGTACACATTTATAAAAAAAATAAAAAATTATTATAAATGATTTTTTATTCTCATACATAACCTGCGATGGCCATGTATGACCAGATCAGGACATTCATAGCCATATTAGGGTATATGTGGCCATATATGAAAATATTTAACGGGAAAGATGGTAAAAACACTAACTTGAATGAGGATAAATAATTCAGGATTCTTTTTCAGGATATTCATTTGTGTTAATAGACTATTAATAATAAAAAACGAATTAGGATTAAATAATAATTCAAATATCTGTATAAGTCCAAAAATAGCTGTAGGTCGCATTTGATATTAAGGATCGACTATTATCCATTGTGGAATCTTTTATCTTCGAGACTTCAATACAATATTTGATTTCAACACTCTGATCGCATTCACAGAAATTGAGTTATTCATTACAAAATTATTTGACTATTAATAAAGTATTGAATATAGCTCTCAGGAAAGTCCACAACTGTAAGCTTATTCATTAGCAAATTATCATCGAAGTCTGTATCTATTTAATCCCTCAATCAAAGAATATCAATAAGCTCATTAGCAATTTTGAAAGCTCTTTGATAGAATATATTAATTCTAAGCCATACCTATAACTTTATCAGGGTACATATTAACCCGTATGCACTCGCGCTATGAGATTTTCTCTCACGCAACAATGTTCAACCTATAAAAAATCGCTGCAGAAAACATGAAAGTGCTGATTGATTAATTCACAGTCTGATATGGGCATATTAGATAATTTAATAAATTTTCGATACTTCCGAGTCGTATAAACTTCAAACACCTATTAACAAAATTGGCTATTAAAAATCTCTCAAAAATTTTCCTCTACCCACATCGCTAAAAGTAATATAAAATTTACAATAAAGTCATTATAGTTTCGATACAAGTTCATAGAGTTTACTTAAGTTCGACATAAGCTCTTTAGGTTCTGTTCGATATAATAAGTATATTATTTTAACTTGGGTCTCGGGTCGACTTAAACTTTTCAAGACTACTCTCCGTATATACTTTCTTTAGAATTAATTGAAAAAATATGTCAGAAAAAATTGATTATAAAGAGCTTTATATAAAAATTTCTTATCGTGGGATTCGAATTTGAGGATAATGGTGCACTAATAGAAGGATTTCTTAGCATTTAAGAAGATTTCTTTGTATTTAAGAAATCATTTCTTAAACATCATTTCTTGGTATTTAAAAAATATTTCTTTAGTATTTAAGAAATGATTTCTTAAATACAAAATAAACTTTTTAAATACTAAGAAATCCTTCTATCAGTGTGAGGTTATTAATAATCAGTATATAAGATTGCGCTAAATTCATAAAAAAAGAAAATACATAATTTGATTCGTATAAAAATCTGGAAAAATTGAATTCTGAGGACGTCTTAATCCTTGATAGGAGATTGACATTTTACCCTGTCAAACTGTCACTAAAACGCCTTATGCACTGATCAGACCGGCAATGTCAATAAATTCTATTTCCGGTAGTGTCTCTCATTCCCAGAATATCCATCAAAAATCGTAATTTAAAAAAATAATATATTTCTAAATCCTTCCGGTCTCCAGAGATTTGAGGGAGCGTTGCTATTTCAATTAGCTTATACTTTTTACTTCAATTTGCGTTATTCTGTCCGTACCTGTGGTCCATTTTTGTAATGCTCTATAGGATAGTGTAGTGAAGCTCTGGTACAACCATTTGAGACGATTATTGCTATAATATAGAGTAGTATAGTGCAGTGTTGTATAGTATAGTGTAGTATGCTATAGAATAGTAATACTAGACTGTAGAGTGTGTAAGCATGAGTGAGAGTAAGCAAGACAGGTATAATGCGATACAATAGAACCTTTTCTCATGCGGATCGTAAAAGGCTTTGTGTGGGACAAAGCAGCTTAGATGGTAACATCCGCACGTCTTTTCTTCTCGGCTGTTCGAATGGAAAAGCTCGTGGCGTCGAGGAACAAACGGGAAACGCAATTAAATATATATATAGATACACATAAATCCCACGTAAACGTTAAATCTGAGTAGAGGTTAAGGCTGTTCTCAATCGCCTGGTGAATAAAACCAGTTTCACAACTACCATTTTTCCTTTCCCTTACATAATACCTCAACTAGGATTTATCGCACTATTGATTTTAGATTTTTTACACAGGGGTTATGCTAAGTACTATTTAATTTTTAATGCCGGTCGAAGTTAATAAATTAAATTTTAAATACACCTTAAACCCGATTACGGCGGCATAAATATTCAAATGTCACCCATTTTTGTCACCAACGATTCTTATCTATTAATTATTCCTCGGCTGGACATTAATTAAAAGGCTATAACTAATTTTTATTGCCATGTAAGTGTAAATAGAGGAAATTGTCTGATGGTTTTCTTTAAATTATGAAAAAATCTGGACTGTGTGGAGGATTTTTTAAAAATAAAAAAATCATTTTTTTGACTTCGATTATAAGCAAGAAAAAAAATTATTTTAGTACTTTGATAAGATTATTTGTTAGAAATTTATAAATTTAACTGTTGGAATTATTATCAGTGGATTTTTTGAGGGTAAAAAAAATCTAAAAGCGAAAAAATAAAATTTTATTCACATTTTTTAACTTTATATATTTTTTTTAATTTTTGTTGACACGCTCATTACGCTTTGAGAATTTTTTTTTCATCTTTACAATTAATTTTTCCATTCCTAATAATTCTAGTATAATTAGAATTGAGAATTTTTACTGTTTTTTCAATTTTTTTTAAGTTTTTTCAATTTTTTTGTAAATAAATAAAATTTTGCTATTTTTTTAAATTAATTTGAATTAAATACTAGAAATAATTTTTTAGTTTAATTTTTCAGTTTTTAAATATTAACTTTAAAATTTTTTATTATACTTATCATTCAACGAGAAAAATGAAGGCTTAAATTAAAAAAAAAAATTGTTTTTATCAATACAAATTTTTTAAATAATTATTTATTAAAATTACAATCTAATAAAGTATTTTTTTAAAAAGTAATAATGCTTTAAAAAAAATATATAAAATTAATTAGAACGAAAAAAAAATATTTTTTTTGACATTTTATTAGCATTAATAACTTAATTTATTGCTTATTAAAATAAAATTAATAACTTCTCTGTTTTATACAAAAATAAGATCCCGGATATATAAGTCACGATTCATAGCAATTATAATTGTAATTACGATAATTTTAATTATGATAATAAATACAATGAATATGATTAATAGCTTACCTTTTTTATAAATAAATACAAACTTTTTCCCCATAACTCATTCAAACGCCAAAAAAGGGTGTTTAAAGCATTAAAAGTTGTAAAGTTAATTCTTAACTTTTCGCAACAGTTAAAATCGCCTCAGGGGTTGCGATTCACCCGCTTTTAAAATATTGCATATTATTACCCTGAAATTAAAAAAAAAAAAAAGTCGAATTACCATGGTAGTCTTTGGAATGAAAAAATTTCCTTGTTAGTTTTTTTGTCACCTGTAGGATGAATACAACAAAAAAAAAAAAAATAGAGATATTTTGAAACGAAAGTTATGTTTATTATTTCTAATTAAAAGCTTAGTCGCTGAGACACAATTATGCCAGGCGCGAGAGACCGAAGAATGGAACAGAAGATGGAAGCTGAGTTGAAGAGGAAAAAGCGGAAATGGAGTAGCTCTGAGTAGAGGGTACAAGTGAATAGAGGAAAGGGGCGAGAGTAGATGAGTGTTGGTTAAAGAGAATGAGGAAGAATATCAGTATGGGGAGGAAGTGAATGAGACGAGTCTAGATAAGAGGGGAAAAAATAAAAATATGTATTATTAAGTACAGTGTGTGCTGCACAGTACAGTTTGGTATGGTGCAGCATGGTATTATGGTTGACTAGAAGTCGAGAAGAAATAGCGAGTGAGACAGAATAAGTATACGTATTTTAAGAATTACGGTGGAAGCTCCTTGTCGCCGTTGTGGGCTCAAGAATTATGCGGAAGCAAGTGGTCGGTTGGAAGACAATCCAATTACGGTCGCTCGAGAAGCCATAAACCAACTCTTGGTTATTTTTTTTTACTTCACTGAAACGTTCATCCCTTTCTCTTACCTTGTTACCGCAGAGTATCGGGAGCGATGAAAAAAAGACTGTCTGGCGTGTTAATTTTATACTTATCGTAATTTATATATTTTAGCTTCATGATTTATCTTTATTATTACTCATTTTTGACTCCTCGGTGTTCACAAGGTAATTGATTCATACTCTCGGTGAATTATTTAAGCTAAATTTATTGTGCCATGTAAATATTAAGTCGAGCGGAGATGGTTAATATTTAATTTTATTAAAATGCTTCTGAAGGATATAAATTATAAAGCATCAACTATGACCTGGTGCTTTAAAATAAATAATCTCGCCGGAAAAGAGATTTAATTTTAAATCAACAAAGATGATTTTAGTTTGAGGAGATATTTTCTTCAGGGATTCTTATCTATATTATTTTTTAAAATTTACTGTAAACTAGAAACTTAAATTGCGCTCTAATCCTGGACGAATAAGGAATCAGGGTTCATTTTTTCGATAAGTATCAATTTTTGCCCTAGGGGATTTTTGATACTGATTGCATTGTTTAAAATTCATTTATAAAAATTTTATAAATCAATAGCGATAATGTGACTTGAAAAGCGGACAGTAAAAAATTTTGCGTTAAAAATTTTTATGTTAAATATTTAAAACTTTTTTGTGTTGATTTAACAAAATAAATGTTAACTTTACACGTAAAAGGGTTAAATATTTAACATAAAAATTTTTAACACTAAGTTTTTTGACGCAATGACGTAAAATTTTTTACTGTGCGAATTACATGTTATTAAAAATTAAAATAAAGAATTTTTTTTTTTTCATTAAAAGTAATTTTTATTTTTAAAATCTCTCAATAAGAATTTTATAATTAAATTAAATTAAACGAGTAAAAACTATTTTTTTTTTATTTTAATTCGATAAAAAATAATTAAAAATTTACAGATTTTTTTTTTATTAATAATAAAAATAAAGTCATTAATGAAATCGTAAAAATTGTTAAATTTACATTTAAAAATTATTAAAGTAAAGATATTATTTTTTAAATAATTTTTTTCCCGTATAAACTACGCATAGAATTCGCGAGTAAATATGTACTATTAATTATAAAATTTTATTTATACAGCACCCACGCGATTTTTCACCGAACCGTCAATGTATGATAAAATTAAATAAAACCTGAATAACAACCCACATTATTCAGCAATCATAACGACTGTAATTAATTCTCTCAAATTAATATACCACCTTTTTTTCCTAATCATTTAAAATTATTGTCTCAAGTCTATTAAAAATAAAATTCTTTTATAAAAATAACAATTCTGTACCAGCAACACAAAATTTAGTAAACGCTACTTAATATAATCTTTATAAAGTAATTTTTAATTTGTCCTTATTTAATTTTATGTATTGATCGACCTATAAAAGTAACTTGCACCTCATCAGACAAACAATTACTTATTAAAATATCGTAAGTGACAAAAATACATTATTGCATACAAAATATTTAATAACATTCCGACATACATACACCAGCTGG
The DNA here is from genome assembly GCA_905319865.3 of Cotesia congregata. Lineage (NCBI taxonomy): Eukaryota > Metazoa > Arthropoda > Insecta > Hymenoptera > Braconidae > Cotesia > Cotesia congregata. The sequence goes on from CAJNRD030001122.1 coordinate 4,317,263, forward strand.
TAAATCCATTAGCCAGCTTAAAATAAAAAATTTGAATAATTAAAAGTTCTTATTAATGCTTATATATTTGAGTATTGTATAGGTATATATACATATCCAAATCGAAATGGAATGACATTATCGGCATACATAGTGAAATAATTTGAATTAACAACGCTGTCGACAGATTTTAAAATAGAAATTACTAATAATTAATCCGTTTCGTGTGTCTGTTAACTGTATTAAATATTAATGCTACAAATACATTTGTTTTGGCACGTAAATGTATGCACATATGTGCAGAAATTGTGACAATAGATAACCATTTGTATTATAATGATGCGACATTGAAAGCATCGTAATATAGGCTATTAAGTCTGTTTAAAACAATTGAATTGAATTTACGTCGTAAGCAAATGTTATTCCCTCTCAAATTACTCCGATTTCTATGCAGCGTATAAGTCGCGATGCAAGGAAATTTTATTGCTACTTATAATGTATACTTAATATTCAACGAGTTAATACGATTGGATGTCAAGGGAAAAAAAATATCTTGAGTTAATCCGTATTTTTTTATTTGTTTATTATTTTTGTCAGAATATTTCAATGATTTGATATTTATGAAAAATATTATTAAAACTTTTTTAATTACGAAAAATTCCATTTATAATTAAATTTATAGAACTGTATATCACAAAATAATAAAAAATATTCGATTTATTAATAAATTTTTTTAAAGTAATTTATATTAATAAAAAATAATTTAATTTTTTTAATTTATTAGTTAATTCATATTTAAAAGATAAAAAAAATTTAATTATATTGAAAGAGAAAAATTTTGATCCGAGATGAAATAAGATAATTAAATCAGAAAAATTAATTTAAACAAAAAAAAAATTATTATTTATTTTTTTTTTTTTTTTCCGAAAAATTTCATTTATAAAAATGTATAATATAAAATTATAAGTTTTTGAAAAATATTCGATTTATTAATAAATTTTTTTAAAGTAATTTATATTAAAAAAAAAATAATTTTTTTTAATTTATTTATTAATTCATATTTAAAAGAAAAAAAATTTCATATTGAAAAAAAAAAAAATTTTGATCTGAGATAATAAACATTAAATCGAATAAAATTAATTTAAGCGAAAAAAAAAATTCTTCAATTTTTTTTTTTTTTTTTTTTTTTTTTTTTTTTTCAGTATACAATTAAAAAAAAAAATATTTTTTTAGCCCAGTCTATCATACATTAAACAAAGTAATAACTCAGTTGGGTCATTAACTCGGGTCATTAAAACTCTGATATTGCTAGAATAAAACTAAGTTAATAAAATAAAAACAAAAAAACAAAACGTAAAATAGGTAAAAATAAAGAGCGACGTAAAATTGCAATTTCATGTTAATTAGAGCATAGTTCAAGTGGAAGAACAGAAATATTTAGAAACTAATTTGGCTAGTACACTTTGGCTGGATATATATCTGTATCTACTTGCCCTCATATATAACAACTTCTTTACATACATATATATATATCAGTAGGTGCGCTTTGGTAACATATTTATGTGAATATTCACTAAAGGCCCAAGCCAAACGCAATAAGTCGTTGGTTGTGTAGTGAGAACGATATGAGTAGAGCACGAGAGAGGGTTTTCTGCTTCCTAACAGTAGAGTGCTCGGCATCAAGTACTTGCAAGTTATTACGCGTCTTTGACGTTGAATACTTACCTTGTCCATTCGCCTATATATCTATATATGTCTCTACCTACAAAATGTCTATATATATTTAATATAAATAAGTTTTAGCAACTCAGATGTCAAACGTAACAGTTATAACGTTTTGACATTTTTTCACTTACAGATTTTAATAAAAAATAAAAAAAAGGGATTTTTTTTTACGAATTATTGCTCGGTAGATTGCCGCTTTTTTCATATTTTTTTCCTCATTGTGTTATTCACCTATTTTTAGTAATATTTATTTTTCGATTGTAAAGCCAACAGTACATCCGCGAATAGTGTTGTAAAGAATCGTGCAAACGTGGCAGAAGCAATATTATGTGCATATGTGCAGCAACATATACGATCTCGTGCAAATCGTCGAGAAATTAATAATGCAAGAACATCCGGTGGAGTGCGGTATGTTGCAGACGCTGAATCGACGTTATTACTGTACAGTACCGGGAATATCGCCCAAAAATTCATAAAGCTCATTTTATCGCGTTAACAATTAAAAATAATAATAATTACATCGGTATGGAATGAAAAAAGACTTGAAATAGGTGAGAGAAAATTTACGGAAAATAATAATAGTATTGTTAGTTTATTAAACTGCGGTAGTTAATTTATCAGTTTATTAAAAATTTTTTATTAATATTTAATGATTGATAGTAAAAATAGTATACCGGTCGATATGCGCATCCCTTTTATTCATTAGTTTTCAAAGGTACGTAATATTCAGACCGGTAATTGATGGAAATTTTTACATGCTGATAGACTAATGGACTTGAACGTTTTTTATTTATTTTTTTAATTATTATTATTGTTTATTAATACATCGCTGTGCAGCCTTCTTTAGAATATCTTGTTGCTTTTTAACGTTTAGTAGTTCGTTTGACGGCTCATTTATCGATGCTTTACTTATAAATATTATTATTTTTTTTTTTTGAAAGCAGAATGTACATTGTTTATTTAATTGTGAAGTAAAAAAAAGTCAATTATTTTTCCGTAATTTGAAATATTAAAATTGAATACAAGTTTCAATTAATTACTCTCTCTATAAAGTTAAATAACTTTTAACGCAAATATTTAACTCAAACTTAATTAGTAACTATATTACATTTGAATAAACAGAAAATTGAGTAAATTTAATCACCTTAATATCAACAAGCAGTATTTTTAATTAACAAATTACAACAGATAAAAAGACTGAAAATTTGAGTACTTTATATACATAGTTAAAGAGTATTGAAGGACTTTGATCAACAATGCCTATTAAAATTACATGACGTCTCGTAAACTTTTAGTGCCATTTACTCCTAAAATTAAATATTGCTCTTGATCGACACATTTATGAAATTATTATCTCCTACAAGTTTATCAAAGGTGATTAATTTTAGACTTTGTCTTTTATAATATTCTAAAGTCTTAAATTGATTTATTTTTATATTTATTATTTATAATAAACTCTTCAAAAGTTAATCGCATTATATCACTAAAAAATTTAATATTTAATTAGCAGTAATGAACATGTCTTTGTTATAGATTCTTCTTTTTTTAATCCGCCTAAAAAAATTGTTTCACAAGCTAGTGCTTATATTTAATAAAAGTTTAAAAGTGCATGCCTCATAAAACTTATTTAATTTTTAAGAAAAGTAAGTCGTATTGACTTTTAAAATATAATTATACATATATTAAGTATTTGTATTATATACTCAACAAATTATGCTTTAATTTTAGATTCAATTATTTTGGGGTAAATTTTTTTTTCAGTTTTTTTATTAAAATACCAAAACAATATTTTTTTTGAGATATTAAATGAATTATTTAGACTATTTTTTTGACAAATTATCCTACAAGTGCAATATGGTTGTGATCAAGGAATTTTAAGCACAAAATTTCTTGACCTTAAGGGGGAACACCACTGTGATGATCGAAAAAAAGAGGGAAAATAAAAGAATTTGGGGAACGGATTTTTTTTATTTTATTAAGGGTACATTAAAGATTATTACCCTAAATTTTTATTAAAAAATATTTCATTCTTACCAAGTTTTTAACAATCTCGTAGAGCACTAGAAAAAATTTCACCCTCCATGGTCGGTTCGATAACTCAAAAACGGATCATCTGAAAATAAAAATCCAAATTACTTTTTAATCAGTAAGGATGTAGTTATCGTCGCACGGACAGAATTTTGAAAATTTTAATTTTTAAAAAAATGGCAACTGATTGAAAATTTTCTCACTATTATTACAGTTTTTTTTTTTTGTTTTAATCCGGCTAAAAAAATCTTTAAAATAAAAATTTTTTAAATTCCGTACCTGCGACGATAACTACATCCTTACTGATTAAAAAGCAATTTGAGTTTTTATTTTCAGATGATCTGATTTTGAGTTATCGAACCGACCGTGGAGGGAGGAAATTTTCTCCAGTGCTCGACGAGATTGTTAATAACTTTGTAATAATTAAAAACGTCGCACGTACGGAATTAAAAAAATTTTTATTTTAAAGATTTTTTTAACCGGCTTAAAACAAAAAAAAAAAAAACAGTAAGAATAGTTAGAAAATTTTCAATCATTCGCCATTTTTTTTTAAAATTAAAATTTTCAAAATTCCGTACGTGTGACGATAACTACATCCTTACTGATTAAAAAGCAATTTGAGTTTTTATTTTCAGATGATCTGTTTTTGAGTTATCGAACCGACTGTGGAGGGGGGAAATTTTCTCCAGTGCGCGACAAGATTGTTAATAACTTTGTAATAATTAAATATTTTTTAATAAAAATTTAGGGTAATAATCTTTAATATACCCTTAATAAAATAAAAAAAAAAAACCCGATTCCCGAATTCGGGGATTTTTTAGTTTAAAAATTTTCCTATTACTCAAATCAAGAAGACCAAGTTCTTAAAAATTATTTACTAAGATTCAAGTTAATTTTTTTTCTATGTCCAACTTCGTTTAATAAAGCGTGCAATTATCACAATAAAATATTCTATAATTTCTTAAATTTTTAAATTTAAATTAGATAATTAAATTTAACAAAAATAAATGATTAAAAAAATAGAATTTCTGTAAAAATGATAATCTCTACCATCGTGAATTCGAAAGTATAAATTATTTTACTCACTTCCGATGTTACAAAATATAAGAAAATATGTTAACAATTAAAATTGTTGTATTAATAAATTACCTATTCATTTGTATATTGTATATTATTTACAATGTTCAATAGTCAATATCCACTTGTTGATGTTCATCCAATTATGACGGGGTATGCTTAATTATCTATATATCTATATACATACATATATATATATATAGAGAGAGAGAGAGAGAGAGAGAGACAAGAATGTTAGTATCCTCAACACCTGGGTTTATAGGCATGCACAATACAACAACAGTTATGTATATATAATACACATACTTGTGAACTGACACTGATGCTACGACCTAATTACTCAAATTACCTAGGACAGTCAGGAAGGGTTAGCCACTATTCCTAACCGCCAATCAGCTAAAGCTATAATTAACCAAGAAAAAAGCCAGTATTAAATTTTATAGTTGTTATTATTTAACATCATACAATACTGTTGAAAAAATTTATAATATTAATTATCAAAAGTTGAGACATAAGTTAATAAATTTTTTTTTTAATTATTTCTGCGGCTTAAATAGTTTAAAAACCGCAAGAGTATTTTTTATCGGAAAATTAGACCGGGTTGTTTCATGTTTTTTTTTTTTTTTATAAATGATTGCTCGGCAATCATTTACTCGGCGGCCGCTCGGCCTTTATCTCTTATAATAGCCGTTTGTGATAGGGACAAATTGATTTCAATTGCCTTTCTACGTGCATGCACCAATGAGAATTGACGAGGAACCTGGCAAATTGGATAATCGCCAGGAGCGCCGTTACTGAAATCTCGGGGCTCCACACCTACTTCTAACTTACTTATTTTTATATTTATTACATCTTGTTAATTTATTAGACAATATTTTAAAGGTCATTATTGTTTTACCGACAGCTTTTATTTAATTTGGCTGGTAATTCGCCCTGACCGAGTTTCTCTCGAGTTTTATCAGCTAAATTTTATTCTATAGCACTTTAATGATTAAGTAAACGTTGACAGGATATTGGCTGACACTTTAGCACTTAATGTCGGGAGTTATTAATTTATAAGCTGGTAACTGTAAATAATTATTGAGAACACCTAGTCGGAGAAGTTTCTTATCAAAAAGTTTGAATTTCAATTATAGCTTTATTTAATTTTGATACTTTAATTAATATTAATTATTATTATTATAATTATAAAGTTGCATAAATAATTATAACTAGCGATGAAATAATTAATTTTAGTTTTATATTAGAGATATCTATGTCAAAATTTGTGCAAGAATAATTTATTTTATTGGCAGTAATTTATATTTGAAATTAAAGACACTTTTAATAGAAATTCACGGCGATGTTAATTTTCTAGAGTCAGATTATTTTTAAAATAAATTAAAATAATTTATAAAGATAATAAAACTTTAATACTTGTTCCTAAAATATCAAACCCCGTGGCAGTAACAAGCTCTCTTTAATTTGCAATATAGTTCACATTAAAATAGTGAGCTTAGAAAATTTTCATTTCTGATTTTTAATAATTAATTTCGGTTTAAATAATTTATAAAGTTCAGTGCAATTTTTTTTTCACATTCTATTAATGTGACTTCGGAAAATTATTTATTAAATTCAATCAATCGAAAAAATTCCCTGAAAATTTTATCTTAAGAGTCTATTTTTAAATTATCGTCTCAATAATCTAAAATTTTTTTTTAATCAAAATAATTCACAAAATCTAATAAACTTATTTTTTTTTTACAATAAAATAAGTCTTAAAATTTTTCTATAATTATTTCTAATTTAATCAAAAATTCCTCGAGAAAAAATTTCCAAAAAATTTTTTCTGAAAATTTCACTTTTAAATTGTCGCCTCAACAGCTCAAATTTAGTTTTTTCATGCAAAATAATTTTTTAATTACTTCTTTTACATTAGACAGAATTTAACAACTATTTACAATTTTATTAATAATTCCTAAAGAAAAAAATTATAAATAAATAATTCTGAAAAGAAAATAAATTTGATAATTAAAATAACCCCCATGAAAAAAAAAAATACATAAAAAATATATTTTAAATATATTAAAAATCTATAAAAACTGTAGAAATGTATATAACTTATGTATAGTAAATATATTTTTAATAACTAACTTTTGGCCGATTTTCATATATATTTTATATAATTTCAAATATATTTTATATATATCCAAAATATATTTTTTTTTTTATATTTTTAGCTATGTATTTTAAAATATATATCTTGAATATATCTAAAATATATTTAAAATACATAAAATATATATGAAAATCGGCCAAAAGTTATTTATTGAAAATATATTTACTATACACATTTTTCATATATTTATATATTTTTTATAGATCTTCAATATATTTAAAATATATTTTTTATGTATTTTTTTTTTTCATGGGGGTTATTTTAATTATCAAATTTATTTTCTTTTCAGAATTATTTATTTATAATTTTTTTCTTTAGGAATTATTAATAAAATTGTAAATAGTTATATATTTTCAATAAATAACTTTTGGCCGATTTTCATATATATTTTATGTATTTTAAATATATTTTAGATATATTCAAGATATATATTTTAAAATACATAGCTAAAAATATAAAAAAAAAAATATATTTTGGATATATATAAAATATATTTGAAATTATATAAAATATATATGAAAATCGGCCAAAAGTTAGTTATTAAAAATATATTTACTATACATAAGTTATATACATTTCTACAGTTTTTATAGATTTTTAATATATTTAAAATATATTTTTTATGTATTTCGATATATATTTTTTTTTCATGAGGGAACTAGCACTTCGCTAATTTACACAATTTAAATTAAATTCGTTTTTCGTAAGGCTGCCGAAGCCGAAAGAGTGAAATTAATTAAATGAATGTTATTTGTAATTTTCTAAACTCCCAATTAAGTACAATGTTGAAAGAAATAAATGAAATACCTTATAAAGCATTGAAAAAGTACTTGGTAATTATTCTTTATTATAAAATTTAAATTTTAGTGTCATAATACAATATATAATGAAGAAGAAATAATAATGAATGTCTAAATAAAAAAGTAAATTTTTTTTTTGGGGGGAAAGAATTTAGTTTGTTGTTTTCTCTTCGTCACTTTTACAGTTTTTACAAGAGAACAGAGGTAAAAAGTTAAGTTTTCTCGAGATCGTGAATATTTCCCAAGGACTTGAAAATTCAGAAGCAGTCCCTCGAGACAAGTTTGGGGACTTTTAGAGAGTAAGAGGGACAGTACTCTCGTGAGAGTGCCAGCATCCTAACACACAGTACATAGTATATATAAAAGTATGTATAGTAGCCATTGTAGATATTCCAGAGATAAAGAGAATGAGTGAAAATAATGTGAATGCAAAAGTAAAAAAGGCGGGCTTTAGCTTAAATAGTATGGCAGAGAAAAGAGAATGAGCAGTAGTAGCAGGAGCAGAGAGAAAGAAAGATTAATAGCAAAAAATAAAATTTAAAAAAATTTCTTCCGCATCCCCGAATAATCTAGAGATCGTTGTTCCGAGTCATTTGTCTGACTAATTTCCCGATGCGCTTGGCCAGAGGATCAAAAGCAGTTGCAGCATAACCCACCGCCACCAGCTCTGGTATGCTGCTGCTTAAACTTCATTTTCCACTTCTCTATATTATCGTCCTTTCAACTTATTTTGTCATGTGGAATGACCTCATAGAAAAAAAAAAAAAAAACTCAAATTTACTTTTATTTTCATTTATTTTACGTTCTATTAAATTTATATATTTCAATTTAATCAACAGGACTTTGTTGAATAAATGAAATTAAAAACTTATTAACTAAGTAGATTTTTTTCTTTACTTAAAAGTTATTTTTATTAATTTTTGTCTATGGAAAGAACGAAAATTCAATATACCTCTTTTCTTTGATTGCAGGAGTGTCACGTGATCCGGAAGATTCGAGCGAGTCAAACAAGCAAAAGTCGCAAATTGAATTGATCCTTCCAGAAGAAGATCGTAAAAATTTTGGAGAACTTCCTAATTTTGATGATGACGGTGGATTCAGGTTTACACCAATAAAATTCAATTTCCGTCCGATTCAAACTGATGATTCATTTATTCCATTTTTCTCTGGCTTCCAAGGTAAGGCGCATTTATTTTTATATTCTCCTCTGTAAATAATATTTTTGTTTATTACAACTAAAAAAAAATTGCTTTGATTCATTTTTAGAGTTAGAGCGTTTATAGTCAGAAACTTTTTATCAAATATTCTATTATTATTAATTATTAATTTCTGAAGAGAAGAACATCAATATTTGTCTTTGGATAATTAATAAACAAAAGAATAGCTTTATTTAAATTAAGTAAAAATTATTTCAATCAATTTAACAATTTCTTGAGCTAAGAATATATATTCTTGAAAATTTTCAAGAACATAAATTGTTGTATCAAGAAAATTTTCTTAATAAAAATATTTTTTTTTCTTAGTGTAGTTTTAAATATTTTAAATTTGCCGTTTTTTTGTAAGAAGCCATATATATTGTCGCGGTTAGACTTTTAACTGTTTTTAGTCAAAAAACGGTTGTTTAGAGAAAAAATTTAATTTAAGGACGTTTACGTGATAGAGTCAAATGAGTACAAACTTTTCATGAAATTTATTGGGGTCTTGAGAAAAATTTTAAAGTATATCAATAATCTTATGATTTATAATTTTTATTTTTATTTATCTGAAATATTTTTTGGCATCTATTTTAAAAAATCAGCGAATATAAATTAGTCGTTGATTTTACGCCCATCTTTATTGCTTATTAAATTTGACAAATCTGTCATTTCTGACCATGTAATCAACTGTAGGTGCTTGTTTTCAGTATGGTTAAAAATCAACTAGAGTAATTTTTATTATACCAAATAAAGTAATAAGTAATTAATTAATTTAAATGTTCGTCAACACTATCTTTTTGATGCATTTATAAAAACTGCATGAATCAGATAATTTTTTTAGACATTATTTATTATGATATCTACTTTATTAATATAAATATTATAATTTTAAATTAGAAAAAAAATGATGTGCCATAAGTTTGTCTGTCAAAAATCAAATTTTTAATCGTTAATAACTTTTTTAAATAATCGATATCAAATTTTCAATTTTTGAGGACGGATCGCAATATGATTAAACTTATTAAAATTAAAAAATATAAATTTATATCTACTATCAAGTCTTATGCATGAACGTCCTTAATTTCATTGCAAATTACCATTAAATAAAACCAAGATAAATAATTATCTGATAAAAACATAATTAAAAACATATTTATAAAAATAAATACAATATCTGATTTCAACAACTAATAATGACAAAGCCAGCCAGTTAGGTTATTATTATTATTAATTATACAGTACTTTTCCTCCAGTGAATACAATAACAATTAGAATCCCGCATGAGCGGCCCGGAGCGTAATAATATTGTCACAAATAACGGTAAACATATTTCCAAAGTCTTTTCTTAGTGTAGTTTTAAATATTTTAAATTTGCCGTTTTTTTGTAAGAAGCCATATATATTGTCGCGGTTAGACTTTTAACTGTTTTTAGTCAAAAAACGGTTGTTTAGAGAAAAAATTTAATTTAAGGACGTTTACGTGATAGAGTCAAATGAGTACAAACTTTTCATGAAATTTATTGGGGTCTTGAGAAAAATTTTAAAGTATATCAATAATCTTATGATTTATAATTTTTATTTTTATTTATCTGAAATATTTTTTGGCATCTATTTTAAAAAATCAGCGAATATAAATTAGTCGTTGATTTTACGCCCATCTTTATTGCTTATTAAATTTGACAAATCTGTCATTTCTGACCATGTAATCAACTGTAGGTGCTTGTTTTCAGTATGGTTAAAAATCAACTAGAGTAATTTTTATTATACCAAATAAAGTAATAAGTAATTAATTAATTTAAATGTTCGTCAACACTATCTTTTTGATGCATTTATAAAAACTGCATGAATCAGATAATTTTTTTAGACATTATTTATTATGATATCTACTTTATTAATATAAATATTATAATTTTAAATTAGAAAAAAAAATGATGTGCCATAAGTTTGTCTGTCAAAAATCAAATTTTTAATCGTTAATAACTTTTTTAAATAATCGATATCAAATTTTCAATTTTTGAGGACGGATCGCAATATGATTAAACTTATTAAAATTAAAAAATATAAATTTATATCTACTATCAAGTCTTATGCATGAACGTCCTTAATTTCATTGCAAATTACCATTAAATAAAACCAAGATAAATAATTATCTGATAAAAACATAATTAAAAACATATTTATAAAAATAAATACAATATCTGATTTCAACAACTAATAATGACAAAGCCAGCCAGTTAGGTTATTATTATTATTAATTATACAGTACTTTTCCTCCAGTGAATACAATAACAATTAGAATCCCGCATGAGCGGCCCGGAGCGTAATAATATTGTCACAAATAACGGTAAACATATTTCCAAAGTCTATATATACACCATATCCTCACAATCATACGCTTGAAAGTAATATTCATATAGTGTGGACTAACTTCAGGATATTATTCTCTGAATCCATCGATCAACATCATCATTTACCATTTCTAATATACGAATAATATTATCGGTATCATACCGTATGCACACAATAGTTTAATTATTTAAACTAGCCTATACTAATCAAATAATATTAACCAACCGATCAAATTCAACGTTTGACATTATCATCATTATCAACTTGATATTAATATATTGCATCAATTCTAAATAAATTTTAATTAGTTATTGATCCTCATCTAAATCTGCCATTTGTTATTATTATTATTGCATAAGTAAAAAAAAATTGGAAAATCCAAAAGTGCACGACTCACAATATGATAATAAAATAAAGCGAATGTGAAAAAAATATAAAACACTTGAAATAAAACGATAATGTTCAAGCGTACTCTGAGTTATCTATAGTTATTGAGTTATTTACGAAAAACTGAGACTTTTTATTTTGTTTACATTTTTTTTGTTAATAACAAATTGAAATTTTTATCAAAAATTAAAAAAACAACAACTTGTTCATATTTTTATCACAATTTCTAAGATTTTTCTCAGCAAATTTACACAGGATTCTCACAAAAATTTCCGATACTATGTAACAGAGTAATGTTAACCATTCTACATAGGAATAAGCTCTTTTCTCTCCATGTAGCCATTCGGTAACCTAAAATTCTTTCAAAGAATTAAAAAAAAAATTTCGACTCAATCAATGGATTTTTTGGCAAGTTAGTGTTTTCAGAGTTTCATAAATGATATACAGGAAAATTGTTTAAACTATTTTGTTTCTTTTCTTTTCTATTGCACTTAATAAATTTTTGAAAAGTATGGAATTAATCTTCATTAAATAATCTCAACAATCGTATACAAAATATCTTGATTTCGTGAACTAACAAGGCTATAATAATAAAAATGCACAGAAAAAAAATTAACTTGAATCAAGTAAATAATTTGAAGAACTTCATCTTTTTGGAAAAATTACAGTTTCAGATTGTAATTATTACAGATTTTGTAAGATTAACATTATAAAATGTAAATATTACATCGAAAGCTCTGAAAATTAACATTTAAAGTTTTAATTTGAAAAATATTTTTTCGAACTGTAATTTTTCTAGTTTTTAATATAACGGGATACTTATTACTATTTATAATGTAATTTTTCAAGTTTTTTTTTTTCCATGTTTCAAAATTATTTTCTTAGTTAAAAAATTTTTCTCTTGATTCAAGTTAATTTTTTTTTCTCTCCCATGAAAAAAAAATATAAAAAATATATATTTCGAAATACATATTAAAAATACGTATAGTAAATATATTTTTAATAACTAACTTTTGGCCGATTTTCATATATATTTTATATATTTCAAATATATTTTAGATATATTCGAAATATATTTTTTTTTATATTTTTAGCTATGTATTTTCAAATATATCTTGAATATATCTAAAATATATGAAATATATATGAAAATCGGCCAAAAGTTAGTTATTAAAAATATATTTACTATACGTATTTTTAATATGTATTTCGAAATATATATTTTTTATATTTTTTTTTCATGGGAGAGAAAAAAAAATTAACTTGAATCAAGAGAAAAATTTTTTAACTAAGAAAATAATTTTGAAACATGGAAAAAAAAAAACTTGAAAAATTACATTATAAATAGTAATAAGTATCCCGTTATATTAAAAACTAGAAAAATTACAGTTCGAAAAAATATTTTTCAAATTAAAACTTTAAATGTTAATTTTCAGAGCTTTCGATGTAATATTTACATTTTATAATGTTAATCTTACAAAATCTGTAATAATTACAATCTGAAACTGTAATTTTTCCAAAAAGATGAAGTTCTTCAAATTATTTACTTGATTCAAGTTAATTTTTTTTCTGTGCATTTTTATTATTATAGCCTTGTTAGTTCACGAAATCAAGATATTTTGTATACGATTGTTGAGATTATTTAATGAAGATTAATTCCATACTTTTCAAAAATTTATTAAGTGCAATAGAAAAGAAAAGAAACAAAATAGTTTAAACAATTTTCCTGTATATCATTTATGAAACTCTGAAAACACTAACTTGCCAAAAAATCCATATATATATATATATATATATATATATAGTGGTGTATATTTGGTTTTGAGCGTGAGTACCAACTTCTATCTACCGGCATCATACGTCCATTTTGTGATGTACAATGTAAAGATATGTATATGTATAATTGTATGTATATACATGTATATTTTATGCATATGTGTATGGTTCGTTGCATAGTTGATGAATATGTGTATTTCATATACATACATATGTATGTGTATAGTAGGTACACATACGAATGATCGATAAGCTTGGTTGTATTTGTCTGGTAGATACGTCAGGATTTATATTCACGACTCAATAGTTACTGTACAATAATTAAGTTAATTAACTTTGTAATAAATGGTAATCTGAAATAGAATGCCGCGAAATGAAATCTATTTATTTATTTATTTAATTAAATAATAAAGGATTTAATGTTTTTACCAAAGTAATAGAGTATAATTGTTGGGGACGCGGATTATAATCCAGGGGTTGCGAAATGCAAAATAGGTTTCGTAAATCTACCGTTCGCAGCAGAGAGTCTCATGTCGCAACTTCCAAAGAAGTTCTCTGTGAAAACGCTATCTGATGAAAAGTTTATATATTTATGTATTATAAGTTCACATGCGATGTTATGGAGTTTTGTTGAAGAAAAAGGCCAAATCCTTGACGATTATAATTAAATTTTAACGCTACTTTTTTAAGGAGTTTTAGGATCGCAAGTTTGGTGTTGTGGGAGTCTTAAAACCTGGTTTTTTATTCACTGATTAATAATTCATGGCTATGAGAATATTTGTTAATTAATTGTTAGTGTTATCAACTTATAAGTTTCTAAATATGTTTTGCATTTATAAATTGTAGTTTTTTTAATTTTTTCAACAAAGTTTGGTAACTTTGAAGTATTATCCGTGAAAAAATTTTCAAATCTACTGCAGATATAATTTTTCAACCAAAAATAGTATTGAAAATTTCCGACAGGCGGCGCATGGTTGCTAAATTGTCTCATTACAAGAGAGTTCAATGTTGAGGTATATTCTAAAATAAAAATAATTTTTTGATTCTTCTCGGAGCTTATCTAACATTGATTTTTAGTTCAGCCAACTACTAAACCAATTGTTGTTTAATACCACATGTTAATTGACGTACACATTTATAAAAAAAATTAAAAATTATTATAAATGATTTTTTATTCTCATACATAGCCTGCGATGGCCATGTATGACCAGATCAGGACATTCATAGCCATATTAGGGTATATGTGGCCATATATGAAAATATTTAACGGGAAAGATGGTAAAAACACTAACTTGAATGAGGATAAATAATTCAGGGTTCTTTTTCAGGATATTCATTTGTGTTAATAGACTATTAATAATAAAAAACGAATTAGGATTAAATAATAATTCAAATATCTGTATAAGTCCAAAAATAGCTGTAGGTCGCATTTGATATTAAGGATCGACTATTATCCACTGTGGAATCTTTTATCTTCGAGACTTCAATCCAATATTTGATTTCAACAATCTGATCAAATTCACAGAAATTGAGTTATTCATTACAGAATTATTTTACTATTTATAGAGTATTGAATATAACTCTCAGAAAAATACACTACTTTAAGCTTACTCATTTGCAAATTATCATCGAAGTCTGTATCTATCTAATACCTCAATCAAAAACTATCTATAAGCTTATTGGTAATTTTGAAAGCTCTTCCATAGAATATGTGAATGCTTTTGACGAGCGTAATGCACATAGAGGTAATACAATGTTATGATTCCCATATATATATCTGATAAAAATATTACTTTTCTATTTTTTATTGTTTAAAAATTCATGTTCGTTTTAAGTGATACTAGAATTTGAATTTACGCGCGCAAGCGCGCGCTTTGAATATAGAGTTTGTATATATTTTCATGCTTATGATATATTCAACCAATCACGTTACGAATAGTTTGATGCCACATATATTTCATCTCAATTTTATATTAGGATATTTTCGTGATATGACATTTTTGAATAATTGACATTCCGGGCCATTGAATTTTTAATAATATAGAAACTGATACGTGAATTTTTGAGATTGGTACAATTTAACTAAATACTGAGAGCTGGAAGGGAAAATTTATTTAAAATTGACCTCATTGTCTTCAGAAATGTTATAAGATTAAATTTTCAAATATAACAGATAACTTTTTCGTGAATTATATTATAAATAGTTCGGAATATGACAATTTTGGACGTTAAAATGTCATCTCCAATATATCTCGATGGTACCTTCATGTAATGCTCTTAGTTGTCAAAAAGCGACTTTAAATAAATGAAATAAATATGTTTTTAATAAATTTAACCATTTAAATAATAGATCTTCTATCGATACTCAACAGAATAAATTGATAATTTTTATGACAGTGTAATTTAATTTTTAAAATATTCCGGACAAAATATCCTTAAGACAAAAAATCCGCGGGATGAAATATCCATGGATAAAAATATTTTTTAATTTTTTATAGATATTTTCTGACGTAAGTCATTGAAATTTTCAGTTTATTGGCTATCCAGTCTAATACAACAATTTTTTTTTCTCTAATTTTTCATAATATTGTTAGCCTGTATTTCCCTCCAGACATAAACAATTTATTTTCAATTCATATCTAAATTAGTCATTAAAGATAAATTTGACTGAAAAAATATTTCGGACGACCCAGACCAGGACTATTAAGTATTATAGACCAGTCTTTAGAAAAATAAAATATTTTTAATATTAAAAATGTGTTAAAATAACCCTTAATTATTTATTAAAAATCTGTTAAATTAACCTCCTCAATTATTTTTTCTGGGATATTTTGTAGGAGATATTTTGTCCGCGGATATAGAGTCATAAAACCATTTTAATATAAAGATCATAAAATTTTTAATAAAATAAAAAAATTCTCTTTTTTTATTGAAATAATAAAAATACTTCATTTTTTTTTTTCTGAAAAATCATATCTAAATTTTTAATTTAAAAATTTCATTTGTTCTGTATATTATTTTGAAATAATTACGACACGCTTATTATATGATATAGATAAGTATCTTCAAATAATAATCAACTTTTACCAATTTAAAAATTAAACTAAACAAACAAAATTATAGAATTAGTGTCAAGGATAAATATTAAGAAACTTTCACATAATAATTCTTGTATTAAGGAATATCAGATAAAAATAAAATGAAAAAAACGTGATAAATTTTTTTTTTTACAAATACCAACGATGTAATATATAAATATATATACTACTGCAATAATAACAATATTGGGTGGTGATCGAGCAAGAAAATAAATGGAGGAGAAAAAGTAACGGCAATTACAAAATGTATCGCGTGCATTTCACTCCAGAATTAAAAACGAATAAAAATAAATATGGCGCTAAATAATATGAAATATAAAGTAAATACAACATTATTGCGAGTTGATTTTATTTAATTTTATTTCCATGCATTATAGGTGATTTGATTCGAGCAAATGTGAGAAAGGTAGACAAGTACATAAATGAGTATATATAAAACAAAAAAAAAAACTATAAAAAGTGATAAATTAAAATAACAGAAATGACGTCAGCATGCGGAAACTCGCATTTTAAAATGCTTGACTGGATGAAATGAGTCAACGCTAATGTTTATTGTTCCGTGTGTATATACTGGAGGTGTATATGTGTTTGTGTAGCTGCGGGTGGAGGTGAGGGTGTTATTTATCCATGTATAGATAGGTATAATACAACTCTCAGTGGATTTTATCGATGTACGGCTCGTGAATTTTACCAGGCGTCAGATACAATCATACATTTGCTCAAACCACATCCACAGTATCGATGATAATCACTAAAATTCTACAAGATATACATAATTTTATTTTGTTATTTTTTTTTTCAAATTTTTACGAAGAAAATATAAAGTTTATAATTTTTAGGAATTTTTGAAAATTTGATTTTAAAAAATTTCGACATTTTAAGATAATAAAGAGCAAAAACTAATATAAAATTTTTTAATGATGATAAGGTAAAGTATCCAGTACTTGATACGATATCCGTAAATTTATTATAAGTAATATGCGCATATTATAATTATTAAATGATACAGTAATTGATTTCTGTAAGTTTTTCCAATTATAAATCAAAACAATTATATTTTTATTAACTAAAAAGTTGACATGTCGAGAATCGCATATAGATGGTATTTTTTTCATGAAAAAGGTACTAAATCGTAAACCGAACAATCAGTCAAAAAAACAGTATATCATCATTTTAAGTAAAAAAAATTGTACCATCTAATGAAATAGTCTTTTCTAAATAACATATATTTTTTGCAAAGACATAAACTATAATTTTTATATTAAATTTTAGCGTTCAACTATATCTCCAAATTTTTAAAGCGGTACCCAGAACCTAAACAGGCTGGGGCCGTATAATTTTAACAGCACTTTAACCTCTAATAGGTTTATAAACTTGTGATCAGCATTTTGATTTATATTAATTACTTCAATTTAAATAAGTTTTATAACTAAAAATTATTTTGAGTTTTTTTAACTTGTAATTGAAAATTTGCTTTGTCATTGATAAAAAATGTAATTAAAAAATTAAATACAAATATTTTTCATTTTTAAATGAATATATTAAATATTCACAGTATTATTTGTAATATTATTCAATAATATGTACACGGAAAAAAGTAAACTGTAATAAATAACCATCGATTTATAATAATTAATGATCAACTGCTAAAAATTACCATTTCAAACAGTAAAATCGTGATTTGCTTGGACTGGTAAAATGTATATTTTAAAAGTATAATTTTCACTGTTTGAAATGTTAAATTCTCCCAGAGTGAGACCCCCTTCTCTTTCATCTGAGTTCCCCTTCTCTTCATAATGTAGACTATATATTGAAATGGCAATTTTTACTGTTTGAAACTGTAATTTTTAAAGATGAAAGAGTCGTTATTTACTATAGTGACAACTACTAATCACTTATTTTGGATATTAAATTATAAATTGTGGCTTTTATACTTTCTACATTAAGTTCTGTAATATTTACATTTTTGCCACCCCGATGTCCGCTTTACTGTTTGAAACTATAAAAACTAACCGGAATCCGAGTGAATATTACAGTTTACTTTTTTCCGTGTAGTATTTCAATAAAAGGTTGGAAATTTTTGCTGTGCCTATTGCCATATATTTCATTAGTTTAACTAATTGCTCCCGGAGTGTTCAACTACTACTCCTTTCATAGTATATTTTAAAAACGTAGTCAAAATATAAATAATCAATTATCTTTGTTATTTTGCGCTTCAATCAATTAAAAATTGTATATATTTTCATGAAAATCACTAATTTGAACTAATAATTACATCTTTATATATTAAAATTAGGGTCAAAAAAGTTTTACTTTGATACCTGTTCAACTACTGGGTACTTTACCTTATCTGAATTATTTTTAATAAAATACAAAAATATAAATTTTTACAAAAATTTCGACATTTTAAGATAATAAAGAGCAAGAACTACAATAAAATTTTTTAACGATGATATCTTAAATTACTTTTTTCTAAAAAAAAAAAATTTTAACTGTTCCGTACGCTAATTAACTTAAATCGTTCCCAGGAGAATTAAAAATAAAAAAATATACTCAATTTACACATCAATGAAACTGATAATTGACATAAAAAAAAAATCGAGTGTTAATTATAAAAATATTTTTTCACGGTTGATAGTACGCATTAATTGATATCGGATGAATTTAATATTTAATAGTTAAATAAGTTAATCAAGTATGAATTTATTTTTTATTCCAAACAATATTGGGAGCAAAGACAGTCAGATCGTTGAATCCGGTGATAATTTGAAGCAACATCGAGAAATACTATTTTATATACATGAATGCTCGAATTATTTCAACGGATAATTTTAACGATTTCATATGTGTACTTTTGTTGCGATTTTCTGTCGTAATAATAATTGAGGGACGAGGAAATAAAATGACAGAAAGAATGGACGGGGAATGGAACACCAGAGAGTGTGCAGTAATACACGCCTATATCCGCGTATACGTCATATATATATGTGGTAGTTACACTGACAAATGTATTGTAAGCGTTGGATAAAATATGCAAAATTTATCGGTGCGTTTTCATGCACGTGCTCTGGCTAGTCATGAATTGTTATCATTATCAGTGTTATCATTATTATTATTATTGAATATTATTATCAATTCTCAGACATATATAAAGGTTTATTATTATTATATGACTTGAGTTTATCCTTTCCATCAATATACGCGAAAAAATAAATAAATTTCGTAAATCTTGCTAAATGAATTTATTAAGGTATTACATTAAATTTTTTATCTTCTAGATAATTATCTTGTCAAATTGCAAAATTTTTATTAATTAATAATTATAATAATAATAATAATAATAACAATTATAATTATAATTATAACATTGAAACTCATAAAAAATACAGTTTTTAATATATTTTGCGAAATAATTTTTAAAATTTCAATTTAATGCAAGAAAATTAAATAAAATATTTTCGAGACTAAAAATTGTTACTTTAAGCATACAATTAAGTCATTAATAAATATAAAATAATTTTCTAATTAATATTAATTTTTTTTTCTATAATTTCAACATTTTTTTAAAAAGTATTTAAAAAAAAATTTTTTTCGAACGTTTTTTTTTAAGACTAAAATTTTTTTAACTTTGTAAAATTAACTTCAACAATTTTTCTGATTAATTAAAGACAATAAAACAATTTTTTTTACTTCAAAAATTTTTATCTTGAATAAAGTTAGTTTTTTTTTTCAGCGTACAAATGTTATAATTATTAAAAGAATTAAATATTAAATTTTCTGCGTCCTTGAGTGATTATTTAAAAAAAAAAAAAAACCCGCTCTTTTAACTTATTAAACGCCATTTTCAAGTACAGCCTACTAGCAGTATTATTCACCTGTCGCCATCTATCGGAGCTCTTATAAATAATCGATACACTGAACGTTTGAATATGAAGTTCTTATATATTGTAAACATTTCTAATTAAGGATAAACTCAAATTAAACAATCCAATCCTGGTGTTTTAAGACAAATACCACAAAGTTATAATACAAACATAACTTTTTGTGGAATAAAACGGAGTATTGTGCAGCAAGGAATGAAGCAAGAGCGTATCCGACGAAATTAGATTGATGACACGAAGTCTGAGCTTGTTTTCTCCCGCAACCTGCTAAAGTTTTCATATCGCCCGCATTGAAGCTTCGTACTCGAGTTTTAATGTCCGGAGGTTGTCGCAACCAGACAATTTAAGACCTATGGCGCATCTATAAATTAAACTGTCACCTCTATCGGTTATTTTGAGGTTTACAATAAACAAATGCGATCCTGCCGGGGCTAAATGAAGTCGGAATCTCATGCACTGGGTACAAACATGCAACTTCCTTCCCCAGGGAAGACACTGATTAGTTTCCGTCCGCTAATTCGCAACGCTATAAAATCAGCTTGTTCCGACCGACTAAACATTTTAACTTAAAAAAATTTTTTATTGTAAAAAAAATTAATTATTTCTATTTTTAATGACACTAATTAAAGTTGACATCATTTTTTTATTTTTTTTAACAAATTTGTTCTGAAAAATTATTTTTTTTTTCATTAATTTTTGCTTTAAATAATTACATAATTTATTTATAGCAAAATGATAAATATTCACGTACATCATTTATTCTTTTTAATTATTTAACGATACTTAGAAAAATATAATCTATTTTTTTAATAAAAAGAACAAATTAAAATATCATTCCAGTGTAAATAGAATAATTTAAATTCAGGCTTGCAATTGATTGGAAAATTATTTTTAGAAAAATTGCATTTTTCTATTTTTTTAATTTTTACATGTCAATTTTTTTTTTCTTATTTTTTTGTCATAATTTATTTGTTAGAAAAATTCTCAAAATTATCAAACATCTGCGAAATTAATTTTCATGAATTTTTAAACTCTGCACGAAAAAAAGAAAAATAAAAAAATTACATTATATAATGCAAAGTGGCGCTCCGTATAAAAAACTGGAAAAATTACAGTTTCAGATTGTAATTATTACAGATTTCGTAAGAATTACATTGTAAAATGTTAATATTATATTGAAAATTCTGAAAATTAACATTCAAAGTTTGAATTAAAAAAAATGTTATTTTGCACTGTAATTTTTCTAATTTTTTATACGAAGCGACCTTTATTACTATTTATAATGCAATTTTTCGACTTTTTTTCCGTGGAAAAAATTTAAAATTTATTTCAATAATTTGTTAGATTAAAAAATTTATTTTTTGACAATATCAATATATGTTTTTATTATCAATTGTTTCAATCAATCGAACAAATAATTGATAATAATAAATAATTAATTACTATCAGTCTGCGATAATGTATTAAAATAATTTATTCAGCCGCTCAGAAGTTGATATTATATTTCATAACCTCATCGGTTCAATAAAAAGAAGAAATTATTAAAATATACCAATGAATCTCGATATTCATCTGGCATATTTCACAATATAAAAAATTAATGGGACACATTACTAAAACACCCCCTTTTAATTGATACCACTACTGGTATTCATAAAAAATGTA
Organism: Cotesia congregata; assembly: GCA_905319865.3. NCBI lineage: Eukaryota > Metazoa > Arthropoda > Insecta > Hymenoptera > Braconidae > Cotesia > Cotesia congregata. The sequence goes on from CAJNRD030001122.1 coordinate 4,339,381, forward strand.
ATAAAAAAATTTATCTGAAATATAAAGAGATACATTATTAGGTCTATTTTTTCCATACCGATATCGCTTCACGACAGAGGTCACTGCGGGTTAGTTCTTTAATGGATGTAATATAATTGAGAATTACCAATTTATGGGATCGGAATGTTTTAATATCCGATAAGTATTAAATAATTTAATATTACCATAAAAAGTAAATTGTTAAATGTAGAGTAACGGCTTGGAAAAAAAAGGTTAAAAGTTAATATATTTAGTTTTAAAAATGGATGAAAAGAAATAAATCGAGGATGGATTGTAGGACGGAGGTCATCTGGAGTCGGTACGAATAATAAAAATGGCCTCTAGACACTCTACACTTCTCACCATAAATTTATTCATCCCAAGTTACAGATGCGCATATATGATTTCTTATTTTTCATTTGCGAGACATATATATGTGTAGACATTGCGAATATCCGTTTCGAGAATTTTTTAACAAATTTTATTTTTATATAACACTAACTGAAGAATACCGAGGTAAATATTTCACGAAAGAATAAAATAATAAAAAATAAGTATGGATCGTTTATTTTCTATTTTTATATTGATTTTTTTCGTCCTCATTCTCGCGTTCGGTGGGCACGACTCGGTGAAAAGGATTTTAATATTAAATTTTAATATAATATCGAATGACACTTGATTCTTATACATTAATGATATTCACGGTTTATTCAAAATCGATGAAATTTCAGGAATAATCGACTTTACTTCTCACTATTACCGAGCGCACGATGCCATAATATAAAAGGTTCAGCGAGCCATGAAAATTCAGCTACCGACGACTCGCGTAATTGCCCTTCCTATTTTTTTTTTTTTTTATCTTTTTTTATTTCTTCCTTTCTTCTTTTCTTTCTTCTTCGGTTCTTCTCAATTTTATTTCTCCATTAACAGCATGGTTTCATTGCTAAAAATAAAATCAAATAAAACTATATAACAGGACAGACCCGAAAAAAAATGAATTGTGCGATAAATTGAGTTGAGAGATGTCATGTATTTTATTGCTACAGAAGGAAAAAATTGTTACAGCTTTAACAAATTGGACCTTTTTTTAAAAGAAAAAAATTTTTTATTATTATATAAATTTTTCATTTCAAAAATTTATAAAATCTTTAACTGTAGAAGAAAAAAAAAATTTTTTTTTTGCCGAAAAAATTTATGAAAATTAAGTTAGCCGACGTTTAAAAATTTTGAGAATTTTTTTTTTTTTTGAAAAAATGGTTACAAAAATTAAAAAAAAAAATTCACGTGTTAAAAATATGAAAAACAATAAGTGCAATTTTTTGAAAATATTTTTTTAGTTATAATTTAATAAATTAAGCAAAATAAAAAAAATCCAAAGTGTCGGCTAACTTTATTATTATAAAAAATTTTAATTAATTTTTTTAAAGCTCAATAATTTTCATTTTAATAAAAAAAATTTATGGAAAAAAAAAAACAAAACATTAACGGTTCATACGCTGGAATAATTTTTCCTCATTTAACTTTTATTAATTTAATCGATCAACAGGAATAATAATTACTTTCCGATAGTTATTATTTTTTATCGTCGCTTCAATTAACAGTTCGACCGAAATTTTTTCCAGAAAAAATTAAATCCCAGCGTAAAAAATATCTTTTGACCTGAATATAATGAACCATAAATATCAACACTAACAATGTGTGATATTAATTAAAAATGAATCAGTAATAAATCTAATGAGTATAGAGAAACAAAAAATTTAAAAATTGACACTACGAATTTTTTTGTTTCAGATATGGTGAAGCAAATGAGAGAAGAAATGAATAAAATGTTCGCTGGATTTCCAAGCCTTGATGATTTAAAACCATTAGGAGGAATCCCAAAGGACGCGATCAACAAAACCAGCTCGAAATCCGAAACTAAAGTAAATACAAACTATATATATTCTCCTTTCAATTTATATTCTTTCTGTCCATTTATTATATACTTTTTTGTGCAGTTAAATTCGTTATTTTATATTTTTTATCTTTCAACATCGTATCTCTCTTTGTTTTGCGTTAAAAACTCGTTGCCTTTAATAATAAAGAGCGTTCTCTTGGAACACGCCAATCATTCACGATACAATCCACTCTCTTTGCGTCATGTTCATGCCGCTAGGTGAGCAAGTACAAATGGGAATCGTGCAGAGTGGAAACATTTTTAAAAAAGGATTTTAAATAAATAAAACTATTAAAATTTTATATAAATATATATGAAACATAAAAGAACCTCTGAAACGTCAAACGATTCTCCAAAAATTCGCTTTTTTTACGAGGTATTTAATTTTATCGCGTTCAATTTTTTTTTATTATTAGATACAAAGAACATTTATTTTCAGGGCAATTTTCAATGCATATAAATTCAAGCTCTAATTTTATTAACAATATTACTAGAAAACTTCGGTCATTATGCGACTGCCGAGGTTTATAAATTATGAATAAGAAAATTTTGCCTTAATGATTTTTTTATATTTAAAATCACACTGTACACAGTTTGGGTACTTTTTAAATAAATTTTAAAAATAATAGTGCTATCACAGGATCAAATACAAATAATTTAATGGACAAATGTCTCCGAAAAAATTTATAGAACCAAAAAACTATTAAAAACTCCTCCAAAATCTTGACATTAAAAAATTGATTACTAAAAAATATATAAAACTAAAAGGCACTTATTCTTGTCTCGACTTTTCTGATGATACCAAATTAAACTATAAAAATTCCTTTAAAAATAATAATATGCTCGTCACAAAATTTTCCTTACTCTCTAAATTATTTAAATCACACGGAAAAAAGTAAACTATAATAAGTAATGATCAACTGCTAAAAATTACCATTCGAAACAGTAAAATCGTGATTTTACTATTCACTTTATAATATTTACCATTTAAACGTTACAATTTACTCTTTACATGGAAGAAAATACTATTTCAAACAGTAATATTCGCTATGTAAATGTCTAAAATGTTTAAGTATAATAATTAACAATTCAGACTTTGATATTTATCATTTCGTACCTAAAAAATGATCTTATGATATGTAAAAAGTATAAAATAAAGTTAGTAAATTTCTAATACAAGCAACGTCAATATTTACAAAGTAAAATGGTAAATTTTAAACACAACGCTAAAAATCAAACTGTAATTATATATATTGACTTGCTTGGGCTGGTAAAATGTATATTTTAAAAGTAATAATTTTTACTGTTTCAAATGTTAAATTCTCCCAGAGCGAGACCCCTTTCTCTTTCATCTGAGTTCCCCTTCTCCTCATAATATCGACTATATATTGAAATGGCAATTTTCACT
>CAJNRD030001122.1:4343132-4377481 GCA_905319865.3 Cotesia congregata
AAAATACTATTTTAAACAGTAATATTCGCTATGTAAATGTTTAAAGTGTTAAAGTATAATAACTAAGAATTTTGACTTTGATATTTATCATTTCGTACTTAAAAAATGATCTTATGATATGTAAAGAGTATAAAATAAAGTTAGTAAATTTATAATACAAGCAACGTCAATATTTTACAAAGTAAAATGGTAAATTTTAATCGCAACGCTAAAAATCAAACTGTAATTAATTATTGACTTGCTGGGACTAGTAAAATGTATATTTTAAAAGTATAATTTTTACTGTTTCAAATGTTAAATTCTCCCAGAGTAAAACCCCCTTCTCTTTCATCTGAGTTCCCCTTCTCCTCATAATATGGACTATATATTGAAATGACAATTTTTACTGTTTGAAACTGTAATTTTTTAAGATGAAAGAGTCGTTATTTACTACAGTGACAGCTACTAATCACTTATTTTGGATATTAAATTATAAATTGTGGCTTTTATACTTTCTACATTAAGTTCTGTAATATTTATATTTTTGCCACTCCGATGTCCGCTTTACTGTTTGAAACTATAAAAATTAACAGGAATCCGAGTAAATATTACAGTTTAGTTTTTTCCGTGTAAAGATATACTCGTTAAAAAATTTTTCTTAGTCTCTTAAATATATAAATTAATTTTTGACATATACCCGCATTCACGTGTACAATACAAAATAAATAATTAAACAAATTTTGTTTATCGCAAAATTTGAATCTTTTTATTACTATTTCGAAAACTTATCATAATGAATAAACTATTTTAGAAAAGCATTTGAAAGATTGAAAATGCACTAATTCAGGTCACTAAAAAACTCATTTTATTATATAAATACAAGAGACAAAATTTTTCTTATTCTCTTAATTATATAGATGATAGATTTTTTTAAAGGATGTAAAAGAAGTTACGTAATTTTTGCGGTCGAATAGTCGGACATTTTTTAGCGGTTTGTAATTAATTGCACGTCTCAAAAAGGATGCGCTTTATTTCTACAAAAAAAAATATATCGCGCACAATTATCATAAATAATTGTTTTAATTTTTTTTTTTTTTCAGGTGATTAACGGGCACAAAGTAACGATTAACGAAACTACTTTTTCGGACGGCACAAACAACTCAAACACCTTCGTCAGATTCAAAGTAATCCACGTAAGGCCCGAAAATGAAACTTCTGTGGAAACAGGTAGCGACACCAGCCCAGAAAGTGTCGAAGTTGTTGAGACTGAAGTTGATGAGGAACCGAACCCAACCTCCAAAGATGAAACAACGAACAGAAGCGTCGAAGCCGTCGAGGATTGGAAAAACGACATTCCCGATTCGCCGGTAGACGACCTCAAGGCTTAATTTTTTTCATTATTTACTGTATATTTTTTTATCCATATTTTATATTCCTATGTAATAGTATTAATAAGTTACACTTTTATCAGTAAGATGATTATTATTATTATTATTATTAATCATTAATTGTTATGTTGAAGATTTGATAATAAATACATGTATTCTATTTATTTTTTTTTCCGAACTGTTTAATATTTTTTTGATACCTAATTATAATTCATAATAATATAATAATAAAAAATAAATTTTAGTATAAAGTAATTTACACTTGCTGGTCGCCATTTTGTAAAATACGCAACTTCATTTTGAATTTTTGGGCTTTTAATAAATTATTTTTTTTTTTTAATTTTGTTAAAAATGAGTGTAAAATTTTTTTTTTTCATTTTAACTTTTTAATTCAGATTGAAAAAAAATAATAATTATTTAATAAATTAAAAAAAAAATACAATATTTAAATCTATAAAAAATAAAAAAAAAATATTTACGCTGAGAATTTAACCCGGCTTTTTAATCACATAAAATATTTTCATACCATCTTTATCATTCATTATTACTGTTTCCTTTTTACTTAACTTTATTTCATGCAAAACTTTACGAGTAAACTCAACAAATATTATTATCTCATTTATATTCATACCCAGTTTTTACTATAAAAAAAAAACATCTATACAAGCTATAGCTTCCATTCTGATAAATTTATACACTAATACCAAAATATTAACATCTTAAACATAGCTTCCCAACAAAAAATAATGAAATAGTTACCTTAAATTTTATTTATATATATATATATATATATTTAATTAAAAATTTTAATTATATAAAAAGTTACATATTATAAAAGTATTATTTTTTTTTAATTTTATAATTAATGTTATAAACTTTATTAAAACTTGCTTTTCACCAAGTTAGAGGACTAGTTATAAATATCACGAATAATTTAAATAAAACCGTCCGTATTCATGAACATCATCCATCATTGTATACAAATAATTATCGTCATGAATAAAATGTCAGTGAATAGAATGAACTTCAAGCATTTCTATTTAATTCATGTAAATTAACAACACATATATATCTATTCTCTATTCATACTAAAGCAATCAACTTGAAAATTAAATAACCATTTGCGTTTTAAACTCAACTATAAATTTTTCGAATTAAATTAAAAAAACAATAACAAAATTATATAACAATTTATTAAATATTCTTTATTAAAATTGACATTATAGTGATCGTAGTGTTTTATCAATATGACGAAGCGTTGTGTCTGGGACGGTGTCTTTTAATGCTTTTCTAAATCCTTCGCATCTTGACAGCTGTTTGAACATCATCTTAGCGTGGTTCCTTTAATTTTAAATTCAAATAATTAGTAAGAAATTTATTTTTTTTTTTTGGCAAAATTTATTGAAAGTCAAGTTCTGTGAAAATTACAATAAAATTTAGTTTTATTTCTGGCAAGAATTTATATTTTTAGAAATTTAATTTTTTTATTATAAAAACTGTCATAAAAATTTCGATTTTTAAAAATTTAATGTGAATTTAGTTTTAAAAAATTTTTAAATTCTAAATTGAAAAAAATACAAAGTTTACATTTGAAAAAAGGAAAGGGGGCAAAATGGGTAGCCCCATTAATTTTATAAAAAAAATTTCGACTAAAAATAATAAAAATTACAATTTAAAGTAATTTTTTATAAATTGAGAGAAAAAAAAATTTTTTTTAATAGTAATTTTTGAATAAAAAATTACCGTAATTTTTTAGTCAATATAAAAAAAATACATAGTTTACATTTGAAAAAATGGAAAGAGAGCAAAACGGGTAACCCCATAAATTTTATAAAAAAAAATTTCGACTAAAAATAACAAAAATTACAATTTAAAGTCATTTTTCATAAATTGAGAGAAAAAAAATTGTTTTTTATTTAAAAAAATTTATTTCAACAAAAATTTTTTTTTTAGTAATTTTTTATTCAATATAAAATTATTTAAAAATAAAAATTTTGCATTACTATATCATTTTTTCTATGAAATTTGTAAAAAAAAAGATTATTCTAGCTTACAGTATAAAGAAAAATAATAATAATAATAACAAAATGATTATTATAATTATTAATTAATAAACTTACCTCGCATCTAAGTTAGCATCCATTAAAAGTTTAGCACCGCTACTTAGCAACTTTTCTCTAACATCTCGTGGAAGTGTCATAGCCGCGTCTGGTCCCATACGTTCGACGACAGAAGCTAAAAGTCTACTCGTGGATGCTCTCACGATAGCATTTTGATGACTAAATAAATTTATATTAACACCATTAATTAGTAACTTATTTAATTAATAAATTCGCTAATTAAATTAACCAATTTTACGAATTAATTAGTATTGAAATAGTTACCTAGCGCCGCGATAAATAATAACAGATATTGTACGATGAGGCGGAAGGTGTTCTATCATACGATCAAGAGCCGCGTTGCTATCAGATCGTAAAAATCTGTTGGTGTCTGCTGTTCTGTGCAGTAACGGTCCAGCAATTTCATCAAGATCCTAAGTAATTTATTTATTTTTTATTATCAATCGGGAAAAAAATAAATTATTGACAAATAATAAGGAAATTTACATGATCAAGACACCGCGATCGAGACTCAAAAACGTCACCAGCGGCCATGCAAGCAGTTCGAGCGACCTGGGATCTCAAATTTTTGATATGACGAGCTAGCAATCGACCGACCAGACCTTGGGGACACTTGTCCAATACTTCGCTCTGCTGTCTTGCTATAATCGACAACCCTTTCAGTCCTTTTATCGCGACTTCCCTGTAAAATAATAAAAGAGTTAAAGTTTTAAGTTGAGTTTTTTTTTTTTTTTTTTTTTTTTTTTTTTTGTCAGAAACTCGTTAGTTTAAAACGAGACGAACAGACAGGTAAAGCGGCTGGTTCGAATAAAATAACTGAGTAAATAAATGAAAGCAGGGAGCTTAAGAGAGAAGAGAGGGTGATAAAATAAATTACCAGTCATTGCTTTCAAGCTGGGCAAAGCATTGTGGAATAATTGGCTTTGATTTGTTAAAACTTTTTTCAGTATTAATCGGTAGCGCTGGAGAAACTTTATTGAATCCTGTTTTCATTTTTGTTCTGCTACGCGGTACTTTTGATTGCAATATCTTTGTCGTTGTTTCTATTTCATTATTGTCCATCTGCAAAAGTCAATTCTTTTTCATTTTTAACTATCGATATGACATGATAGTAACAATAATTGTTATTTTTCTTATTTTTTTTTTCGTTTAATGTAACTACAAATATATATTGTAGTTTTTTATTTTAAGCTGGAATTAAAAGAGGAACTCTGAAATATTACAAATGAAAATAATTATGAAAGATTGTAAATTTAAATTATTATTATTAGTGATATTAACAATGATTATTGATATTAAATAATGACTTTTGTTAAATTGCACTGTACTTTCTTAACTATTGACGTTTTTTAAGATATAAGCTCATCCGGGTGTTACACTCATCAAGAGCTTTCATTTGAGTACCCACATGCATTTTCATATATTTTTCATATATTCATATATATATATAAATATATAAAATATATATGAAAAATTGATGTGGGTACTCAAATGAAAGGTCTCGATGAGTATAATGTCGGGATGAGCTTATATTTTAAAAAATGTCAATAGATCACAAGATACAAAGTCGTTTCTTAATTATATTCAATTGCACTGTACTTTCATAACTATTGACGTTTTTAAAGATATAAGCTCATCTCGACGTTACACTCTTTAAGAGCTTCCGTTTGAGTATCCACATGCATTTTGATACATTTTTCATATATTCATATATATGAATATATAAAATATATGAAAAATTGATGTGGGTACTTAAATGAAAGGTCTTGATGAGTGTATTATCGGGATGAGCTTATATCTTTAAAAATGTCAATAATTCACAAGATATCTGTTAAATTGCACTGTACTTTCTTGAATATTGACGTTTTTAAAAATATAAGCTCATCCCGATGTTACACTCATCAAGAGCTTTCATTTGAATATCCACATGCATTTTCATATATTTTTCATATATTCATATATATAAACATATAAAATATATGAAAAATTGATGTGGGTACTCAAATGAAAGGTCTCGTTGAATGTAACATCGGGATGAGTTTATATCTTTAAAAATGTCAATAGTTCATAAGATACAAGGTCATTTCTTATTTATGTATCTAGAAATAGAGCATTTTCGAATACAGTTTAAATACTTATCATCATAAATTGACTATCGGTGAAAATGATATTAAACCTTGAAAAGGTACAAGTTCAAGTCAAAGACCTTTACAATGACACTAAATTTCACTAAAAAATCCGATTTTATCATATGACTATCCTAGACACAAATTTTTTTAATTCTCTTAATAATATAGATTATTGATATTTAAAATTGATTTATTATATATTTATTATTGATATTAAAAATTACTGATCTTGAGCATTAAAACTACGAGGATTATTAATAATTAAAATTAATAATAATAATGATAATGAAAAATTTTCAAAACTTATTATTACTATTTCCAAAAAAAAAATCAAGCAAATAATAGTAATAAATTAACGATACAAATAAAATCAAAAGTTATTATTTTTTATAATTATAACATACATGGATCCGGGCGATTTCTGCTACTGTTCCATTTTCCCTGGAGCTTGTTAACGTTTGATGAATTTTTTCTATTGTTACAACATGAATTTCTGTGTCAGGATTTTCATCCGATGGATCTTTAATCTAAACCAGTGGATAGAAAAATTTTACGTTTAATCAATCAATTGCATCAAAGAATTTTATTAAAAATATTTCTTTTCCTCTCACACTCTCTATTTTATGAAACCATGTTAATAAAGATCATGTTTTATTACAAAGAGAGGAAATATTTTTCAATTTTAATTAAAAAGTACAAATTTAATTTTACAAATTGAATTGTAAGCCCGGGTATGCTATGAAATTACGCTCTCAATTGATTTTTTATGTATTCATTATTTTCCCATTACTACAAACGGTTGAATCGTTAATTTTTCAATGATGCCAAACAATTATTTATAAAACAATATATTCAATTTTAACAAGCTAAATTTCAATTAAATAAATACAATTGCTACTTTAAATTTAATGGTAATTTTTTTTTTTTCAACCTTAGCGGGGTTTCGATGCAGACTTTGGTGTGAAATAAAAAAAATCCAAAAGTTTTTAAAAATTTTTATCAATTTTCCCTCTATTACTTTTACAAACTAAATAATAGACTTTTTAAACTGACATACTTTGACTGTAAAAAAAGAAATTTAATACTTTTCCACTATATTGTTCAATAATAGAGCACTTATATTTGAGATAAAAATAACGAATATCGTGCACCCTTCAGGCGGCAAACTTCTAAAGTTTATCACTGGTTATATGATATTTAAATAGATCCCCAAGCTGCTCATGAGTCAAATGAAATGTAAAAGCCGACATTTGAACACTGATATTAAAACACCTTTGTAAAATAAAATAGTTTACTATGAAACTTTATTTTCCTAAATTTATACCTCGGCTCATAAAACTCAACATTTTTTACTGTTTTTTATTATTCACGGCAAGCAAAATTTTTTATTGAAAAAAACAAAAAAATAAATTATCTTTAATAAACTTACTTTTGGTAAAACTCGTAAAAATTTTTCTATTTAAAATCAAATTTTCATAAAATTCGTTGATAAAATCAATATAAATTTAGAGAGTCAGAAAAGACCTTAAATAAGCAGAAAAAAATTTTTCTATTAGTAACTAACTATTTAAAAAAATCCCAGAGTGGTTTTGTTGATCAGAAATTTTTTATAAAAAATAAATAAATACTAATAACTATTTTTTTATAATTTAATACTTTTTAAAAAGTACTTATTTAAGTTTGTTCATATTCTTATGAAAAAAAAAAGGTTCTTAAAATACTTAAAATATAAGAGCACGAAAAGTTACATAAGTAGAGTAAAAAAACATTCCAAGATCGACAAAGAGCCCGTAAAAAATTTCCTAGAATATATTTTTTTTTTCTATCGCTAAAAAAATGTTCGCTCAATTTCTGACATGGCATTTTGAAAGCTCAGACTCCAAGCTTTAGAATAGTTTCTTTATAAATGTTTCTTTCTTTTTTTTTTTAAACTTTTTTCTTATTTTTATAAAGTTATTCAAGTTTAAAGTAAGAACTCCCCGAGCTTTGATGTCAGAAATGAGACTGAATAATTGTTAAGTGATATTTTAACGACTATAATTCTCAAGCTGTTTAAGTTGTAAAGGATTTCTCATCAGATAATAATTAATTCACGGAAAAAAGTAAACTGTAATAAATAATAGTCTATTTATAATAAGTAATGATCAACTGGAAAAAACTAACATTTCAAATAATAAAATCGTGATTTTATAACAATCGCTTTGTAATATTTATGATTTAAATGCTACAATTTATTATTTACATCGAAAAAAATACTATTTGAAATAGTAATATTCTCCTATATTTGATATTTATCATTTCGTAGCTAAAAAATGATCGCGTGATATGTAAAAAATATAAACTACAGTTACTAAATTTTCTATACAAGCAACGTCAATATTTACAAAGTTAAATGGTAAATTTTAAACGCAACGCTAAAAATCAAACTATAATTATTGATTTGCTTAGACTGGTAAAATATATATTGTAGCCGGTCTCATGTTGTAATTTTAATAAAATTTTATCATAATATGTTTCGTCGAGTAATGTCCGAAAATGGAATTAGCTCAAAAGTTTATATATGTATTTATGTGATATAACGCGCCATGTCAGCAGGATTGCGCCCACAGTTTTCAATCGATCTTTATGAAATTTTGTGGGCTCATTCTGTGGATCCATACCAAGATCAAGTTTGAAGATGAGCAAAATCAGCCGGTTAATTTACGAGTTGTGGGTGTTTTTTTTTTTTTTTTTTTCCAAAAAATTTTGAATTTCGTATATTTTGTGGAAATAATTTTCCAGATGTAAAAGATAGATAAAATCTATCAAATTTATCTTAAACTTCATTTAATTACCTTCAATTTAAACTATCATTTGTCTAGTTTTGGTGATTTTTTTAATTAACTCCGTGATTTTGAAAATTTTCAAAAATTTTTCAATGTTTTTTTTCAAATAATTTTTAAGCCGTAAAAGATAGCTCAAAACTATCAAATTTATATTAAAATTCACCATAATTATCTTCAAATTTGAACTATTGTTCGTCGCCTTTTGATACTTTTTTCAATTTATTTCGTAGTTAAGAAAATTAAAAAAAAATCATTTTTTGTTTTATCGTCACATAACTTTCATATACTACAATTTCTACTTCGTAATTAGTGTTTTTGTCAATATTCTAACAATAAATCTACCTATTTATGTCGGGTGTGGCCGAATTGCGTTTTTTACTGTTTGGAGGTGTAATTTTTTAAGATGAGGGACTCGATTTTAACTATAGTGACAGCTACTAATCCACATTTTCGATATTAAATTATGAATAGTGGCTTTTACACTTTCTACATTAAATTTTGTAACATTTACATGTGTCAACCCGATGTTTACTGTACTGTTTGAAACTATAATGAATTAGCATGAAAAGTTATTGCAAGGAGAACCAAAAAAAGTTGAATTTTTCAAAATTTTTAAAAATTTTGAATCAGCTCGTATTTCTAAAATAACCGACCGATTCAGCTCATCCTCGAACTTCACCTCGGTAATTATCTGCAGAATATGGACGCTAAGTTTAATGAAGATCCGTTAAAAATTGAGAGAGTTACAGTAGAGACAAGGCCGGTTATATCGTATATATATATACATACATACATATATCAACTTTTGAACCATATACATTTTCTGACTTAGATTGACGAGCTGAGTAAAAATATACAAAAATTTTTTGAAAATTCTGACATGAGGATCAATGCAATAGTTAGATTTCTATGAAATCTACAAAAAATTAACCAGAATCCGAGTGAATTTTCCAGTTTAAATTTTTCCGTGTAAAAAAAAGTAAAAACAATAAATTATAAATGAATTTATTAAAAGTAAAATAATTTAGTTACCACAGAAACTATTTTGCTGGTAACAGAAATGTCCTCATCACGGTCATCTGATTTTATTGCAAGAGTATCATCATTCGGGTCATGGATAGCTGAGGCTTCGGTGGCTCCGGAAGCAGAGGTTTCCTCACGGAATTGCCGGATGTCGAGAGGCTGAAAGGTGACGGCGGCGGTGGTTTCATGATACTCAGCCGCTGCTCGAGAATGAGGTCGAGACGCGACGACTATCGAAACTAAATTCTTCACAGTCTCCGGGTTTAAAGAAGATGTTGACGTAGATGCGGTTAAAGAAGACGTTGTGGTTATTCCAGTAATGCTGAAGCTTGTCGTATTGGAAGTACCGATAGATCCCGACATCTCATCAATTTTATCTTCCGATACGTCTTTATCCCCTTCCTCTTCCTCGAAATTACGATTTGCATCTTCGCTCTCATTTTCCTCGACATCATCTTCAATTTGCTCATCTTCTTCTTCTTCTTCTTCTTCGTCTTCATCTTCATTTACGTCCAAATCTTCAGCTCGAGAAAATGATTTTTCACCTTCAGCAAGATGCGCAGGCGAGTGGAAGAATTTATTAGGAGAATTTATGGAAGAACACACTCTCGACTCGATATCAATCTGCAGCTCGGTCGAGTAATCTCGATCGTAAGCCTTTTAATAAAGTTAGTTAATATTGTAAGGAAAAATTTTATTTCAATAAAATAAAATTATTACCAGAGATACATCCGGACTATCGTGTTCGTCAAAGGCAATAGCTTGGATCCCGCTCCTGCGGTTAGGACTTATAACATCCCTTATCGCTTCATCAACTGAGCTGCTCTCATTAGACAGAACTGAAGAGCCTGAAGCTGGATTACGAGTCAAAGGATCATCACTGTCTAGCTCGCGCCCGGAGGCTATGTCATCAGAACTCGTTTCTTTATCCAAGTCTGTTGAATTCGTCGCACTTGACAGTATTGTTACTGGTATCTTACGATCATAAAAATTATTATTATTGTTTGTTTTTTTTTTTTTTTTTGTGAAAAAAAAATTTATTTAATTTGGAAAAATAAAACTTTGGATGAAAATTTATAAATTGTCTAGCTTAGAAAAAATTCATTTTGAAAAAAAAAAAAGTAATTTAATAAAAAGTCGTGATAATTTTATTTATCAGTTGAAGAAATAAAAATTTTTCTCTAATTTTTTTGGTGAAAAAAAAATTTATTTGATTTGGAAAAATAAAAATTTATAAATTGTCTAGCTGAGAAAAAGTTTATTTAAAAAAAAAAAGAGTATTTTAATAAAAAAAATTATTTATCAGCTGAAGAAATAAAAATTTTTCTTTTATTTTTTTTTTGTGAAAAAAAATTCATTTGATTTGAAAAAATAAAAATTTATAAGTTGTCTAGCTAAAATTGTTTTTTTTTTTTTTTTTAAGAAGAAAAATTACGGTGAAAAATTTCTATTTTTTCAGCTTAAAAAAAAAATTTTTCATTTTTTTAAAACTAAATTTTTTTTTCAAAGTTTATTTTAAAGTAAAAAAAAGACTATTGCTGTATTAATATTCTATTAAATTTAATCAGTTTGTTTAATCAATTGCATAAAGCCGATTTGCGTTTATTTATAGAATAAATGAATAATTATTATCATTATTAATTATAATTATAATTATAATAGATTTTATGTTACAAATACGAATATTCTTTGAATTTTATTAAATAAAATTTTATTTTTGTTAAAAAGTTGAAATTGTTGGCCTTTAAATACTTATTAAATAATTAATGATTGTAGTCATAAACAGTAACACAGACTATGAATCAAACAATTATTGCAACAGCATATGTTTACTTGTAAACATAAATAACATTTTTAGTTACTTACTGGGACTACCCACTGAGTTTTCAGTAACCGAGCTCATATTTTAACTTTATTTTTTATTACGCTACAGTTATATGTGTGAATATAACAAATTTTATCATATTTATTAATGTTATTTTTCCGCTTATGCAATACTCATGTAAATAATTTATAATTACATGCTCCAATTAAAATTTTTAGAATTTAATTAAAAAAAAAATTAATGCATCATTTGCAACTACAATAAAAAGTTACTAATTTATAATTAGTGAGTGAAAACAAACTATGTTTCATAAATTAGATATAGATATAAATTATGTTTATTATTATGCCAAGGAAACTTTACTGAATGGCAAAAGGAATATACAGTAATAAGCTACATTATTTTACATAAAAAGTAGAAATAAAATACATGATAATAAAAAAATCAATGCATATAGTTTAGTAAAATCCGCCAAAATGAAATTCTGAGGGCAGATTTTTAAAATTTATTATGAAAATTAAGTTTTAAAGATTTTTTAGACGATTTTAAAAATTTTTAACCTTGACATTTTTGAGTACGCTCTTTTTAAAAAGTCTTAAAAAATTTTTTCGATTATTTTAAGATGAGTTCACAGCGACAGAGCCCCGAAACATTAAAACGGAGCGTCTTAAGAAAGTTTGAAATTTTTGGATAATAATTTTTCAATAATTTCAAACTAAATTTAAAAAGAGCGTACTCAAAAATTTTGCGGTTAAAAACTCGCAAAATCGTCTAAAAAATATCTAAAAATTAATTTTCATAACAAATTTGATAACCAAATTTCAAAAATCAACTCGCGGAAATTTATTTTAGCGTCTTAAAATAAATTTGGTTTGTGTCACGTTTAAAATCTTAAACAAATTACTTTTTTAAAACGATTTTTTTTACACGGAAATTTTTTAGGAATCAATTATTTTGTATTTTTTAATTTAGAATTAAAAAGAGCTTATACAAAAATTTTGCGGTTAAAAACCCGCAAAATCGTCTAAAAATTAATTTTCATAACAAATTTGAGAACTAAATATCAAAAATCTGTTCTCGGAAATTTATTTGAGCGTCTTAAAATAAATTTGGTTTGTCTCACGTTTAAAATAAACAAATGACTTTTTTAAGATGATTTTTTTTTACACGAAAATTTTTTAAGAATCAATTATTTGCTGTTTTTTAATTTAGATTTAACTGAATTACACTTAATAGATTACATAATTTAAATATCTTATTTTTAAATACTTTAATGCTGGCGAAATTTACAATATTATACAATGGTTCATTAAAAATGTAAAAAAAGGGGTAATATTAATTAATTGGTGAAAAATTGATCAGTGTGAATAAAATTAAAAAGAAAATACCTGGTCGATAGAATTTCTTCTAGACGGATTAGATTCTTGTGTAATAATGTCAAAGGACTTGGGAATAATGGAAGCACTCCGAAGAGAATTATCCTCATTGACCTTATGATCTTGAAGCGGCTCGTTGTCTCTATCATTGGACGAGTCACTTGAGACCTCATACGATTCTCGATCGCGACCTTAGTGTCACAAGGAATTGAATTATGTGAGAAATCAAATTACAACAGAAGCGAACGGAGAAATCGAATCAATCTCCTTTACTCGGGCTTTGTCGCGAACCTCCCTCACTTTCTCAACCCCATTTCTACTTTACACCCCCTCGCCTTCTCGGTCCCTCGCTCGCTACTCGCATAACTCGGTTTATTGCGTTTCCACAACCGAGGGCTGTCTCGACCCGGGAATTCGATAACAATATCCACTAGAACGCTTAACTTTTTAGAAATCTTCACTTACTTTATCTTTCCGATCTCGACGTACACCTACGTCATGTCAACGTTTATTCTTTATTTACAGATAAATATAAAAATACAAACTCGGTATTTTCCCTTTTACTTTTTACTTTTTATTTTTTAGCTTTTCAATCGTTAAATATTTAAAGTTACGGATTAAATTTGAATTTAAATTTAAATCCGAGTTCGTCGACACGGTCGTTAGACTTGACCAGCGAATTATCGATTCACACGAACACGTAAACCCGCGATCGTCTCTCGGCTATTTACATGTGCATACAGCAATATTGTCCAGCTAACACAGGAACCAGGGGTTAAGAACCTCGCGTTCCCATTCTATTATACACTATTTACCGATCGTTATTGCGAGGACTCATTTATTTATTTATTTATTTATTTATTTACTTGTTGTAATTATTGTTATTAGTCGGTTCTTTGAATATTTAAGTGTATTTTGTAGAAAAAACCACGGTAATGAGCCTGCTAATAATGAAACGTCATAAAAAAAACAAGACTAATTTCAAGATAAAATTCAAAAGAAAAAATTTTCTAATAAATTTTATTTTAAATATAATCTTGAATTTTATTTTATTTCTATTATTATTATTATTACACTGTAAAAAGAGCGATGTTAAAAATGGACTTATTTTAACACTGCGCGGTGTTAAAAGAAAATAACACCGGCGTAACTTCTCCGGTGTTAAAATACCGGTGTTAAATCGGTGTAAAACGGAGTAATATCAGTATAAAAGAGGAGTAACCATTCTATTTAAAATATCAAGATTATAAAATCTATAAAACATAATAAAATTGAGTTTTTAAATTATAAAAAAAAATAAATAGAAAATATATTAAAATAGTATTCATTACACTGGCCCACAAAAAAAAAAGTGGTCTGTACTTTTAACCAGACTTTACTTTATGTATTTTGACGCGCTAAATCTGAATCTGAAGTCAGTTTTGCCCGTATACCCTCAAAATTATGAGTAAAATGAAAAAAAAAAAGCAAAAAATTGCGAAAAACTGCAGTCACAGCGATGAATAAATTTTTGTAAACCCAGATCAAGTATGATTTTCATGTACGTCAATTCACTGAATCTAAATCTAAACGTTAAGTAGCCCCTTGATCCATCAAAGTTTGAAAAAATTGAAAAAAAGACAAGAAATCATGAAAAATCGAAATTGTCGAGATGAAAAAAATTTTTTGGATTCAGATTGAGTATGATTTTTATGTACTTTGTTCCACTGAATTTGAATCTGAAGTTTTCTTGTCCTATTGACGTTTTAAAATAAAAAAAAAAAATTTCAAAACACCGGCAGCGGTGTTATTTTAACACCGCTTTCGGTGTTGGAATTTAACACCGCAAATTTTAACACCTACACCGCTTTGGACTTACCCCGGTTTTTTTTACAGTGTATTATTATTATTATTATTTTTTTTTTTAATTTTCCAATAAGAAAATTTAAAATTTTCAAAAAAATTGTGGTTATTTATTTTTATTTTTGTTCAAAATTTTTTAATTCTTTTTATCATAAATTTTGTTTCAATTTTTTTTTTTTAATTTTATCTTATTTTTTTCTATCTTTATTTTTACTCTAAATTTTTTTTGCGAATTTTGTTTAATTTTTTTCTATTAATTTTGTCTCATTTTTCGTTTTATTTTTTATCTCCATTAACATTAAAAAAAAATTTTTTTTTTTTAACGCTACAATTCTCTAATAACATTCCAGATATATTACATTTTTTAATATTACATATATTTTATTATTACTAAAAAAGTTTATTTTTTTTTAGCAAAAAAATTTTTTAAAAACAAGTTTTTTAAATGAATTTTACATCGTAAAATTATGACAATATTTTATAAAAATTTATAACTTTTTGCTAAATTACAAAAAAAATAATTTATTGAGATTAACTTAAAATTTTTTTTTCTACGAACAAAATAAAATCATTTAAAAATATTTTAAAAAAATTTTTCATCGTAAATAATTCCGATAATTAAAAATTTAATTATTGTTATAATTAAATTTAAACCCAGATAAATATCAGCAGCTTTAATAATTAAATAAATATTTAATTAATAAAAGTAATATTCCTGATGTTATTAAAATGAAAAGTTCAAATTTAATTATTAACTTAATTAAAAAAAACATATTTTCAATAATAACAGTCATATCCTTTCGATATAATCCCGCCCGTGCTAATAATTAAAATAAAAAAAAAAATTACCCAAATAATGAGAAGAAAGGTCATTCAGATTATTTATCCGCTGCGTATTAATTTGCGTTGAGTTACAAATATTTTTGTGATTAAACTCTTCGTCGGCATTAGCTTTGTCTCTGAAACAAAATAAAGTAAAACGGCAATTTTAATAACAACTATTATTATTATTATAAAGATCGTTAAATTTAATTGGGATTAAAAAAAAGCTTAAAAACGTACAATTCATTGCATTGATTAGGCGTTAGAGAAATAACAGGCGTAGGAACAAGAACCGGAAGCTCGGTGTTAATTGATAATAAATCAGCGTTAGTTTCAATATCAATAGGCCGCCTACGCCGAAATGCGCACGGACAGCAGTGGAAAAGTGATTTTTTAATAATTTCCACATCGTTACATGTTTTTATAACAGGCGAATGTTTGGTATCCTCGTCCTTGGATACACTCGGCCAAACACAATATTTGAATATCATCATTCCAATTTTAACTTTATCCCCCAACGCGTAATACGATTTATTATTTTTATTTTTTGTTTATTTATATTTATTTCCACACTCCAATGCCTATCGATCGGTACGTATTGTCACCCGTCATCGCCACTAAATTTATTACGGTCATTGTCATTCTTCATGAAAAATATCAACGGTTTAATTTTGTTTTCATTTATAAAACGATAATTGCAATTTTATTTTTTTTTTTCCTTTAAAAATATTTTTAAAATTATTCAAGGAGTCGGAAAATATTTTTAAAAAAAATATATTGACGTAAAACAGGGAATATCCTTTGCAAGTAATATTATTACTGGGAAAATATGTATGTACATTTAGAGTAAAAAAGAATTATTTAGTTAGATATATACCGGACAGTAAAACACGCACGACTGGCCGGTGGTAAGCGTCGCGACGCTGACCACCGGCGAGGGTTCACCCCACGTCTCTCCTTCACCTTTCTACTTGCTCGAACACTCTCCCTCTTTTTCTTTGCTCTTTGTTACACCTGTGCGCACTCAAGTGCGGGTAAAGTACAGAAAAACTCTCACACACCCACACTTAAGCTCACTATGTCCAGTTTAACCAACCACCTCTTCAAGTAACTTCTTATTCACCCTCTGGTATTATATATTCTTTGCCGCTTTTCTATGCCAGCTTTTATTGAAGATTATTCGAAAATAAAATTTATTTTGCTAATAATTTACTTTCTACGCTTCTGTTTACTGAAATAAATTATTCTTTTACTCTTAATCAAATATTTAGTTTTTAAATTGTTTTCAATTAAATATTTAATTTGATCAATGTCATTCATCGTCTCCGGGAGTAAATATTTAATATTTTATTTGATCTGATAAATTAATACCGAATGTGAAAATTTATTGATTAATTCAAAATTGGTGGGTTAAAATTTTTTTTTAGACGTAAAAATTTTGTAATTGAGCTTTATAAATTTTATTTATTAATATACTTTTCAGCGGATTGATAAAAAAATATGGGTCATAAAAAATTTTTTCATCGCGTAAGTTTGGTGTTTATAGGGGATAAAATTAACGAATGACTTGATGGAGAAAAATATTTAATGTTACTCTAAAAATATTTTACGGCTATGAAAATTGGATTTTTATTTTAAATCATTAAATTGAACGATTTTATATACGATGATTTTTTTAGTATTTGAACAGGAGTTTTTAATTTTTTATGAGACAAATTTAATGTAAAAATTAACTGAAGGTGTTAAATCCAGACAAATTTTTTATTTAAGAATTGTAAAGTTAAATATTTATTTTGATGTAAAACTAAGATTTATATTTTACAGTCAAAATCAATTATAAATAAATTGAATTTAAAAGAAAATAATTTTTAATAAATAAATAACAATTTTATCAATTCTATTTTATTAATTTTATTAAATTGATAAAAAATAATTTATTAAAATTTTTTTTTTGTAAAAATTATCTAAAAATTATCAACAATTTTTTTTTTTAATTTAGCAGCAGCAAAGAGTCTCCAGGAACACCGACTACGAGGGGCTGGCCTATTTGGGCGAGTACCCCCTGGCTTGGGCTGCCTGTTGCGCTAATGAGAGTGTTTATAATCTTCTCCTGGATTCTGGCGCTAATCCTGATGATCAAGATTCTTTTGGGAATATGATTTTGCACATGGTTGTCGTTTGTGATAAACTTGTGAGTTGGCTTTTTTTTGTGGAAAAAATAGAGTGTAATTGTTACGCGCACACGGAAAAAAGTAAACTGTGATAAATAATAGTCGATTTATAATAATTTTACAGTTTACTTTTTTCCGTGTATGATTATGATAATGATGATGATTATGGTGATCTTGATAGGATATGTTCGGTTACGCTTTACGTCATCCGAAGTTTCCAGCGAGTAATGGAATTGCTAACACAGCGGGATTTACACCTCTGACACTGGCCTGTCAACTGGGAAGAGCTGAAGTATTTCGTGAAATGCTTGAGCTTTCGGCACGTGAATTTTGGCGTTATAGCAATATTACGTGCTCGGCGTATCCACTAAATGCACTGGACACGTTGTTACCTGATGGCAGAACCAGTATGTTATATTTTTTACTATTATCATTATATTTTTTTTAATAAGTAATTTTATTTGTATAAAAATGAAGTAAAATAGAATATCATATAAGTAGTGCATAAAAATTTAAATACGCTTTGCTTTTTAATTAGCATTTTAATGAGAATAATCTTTATTTATCTTACAAAAATATTTTTTAGTATAAAATGAACCTTGGATGCAATTTAAAAAATAATCGTTTTAAAAATATCATTTAAGAGGTAAACTTTTAAATTTAGTCTAGAATAGAATCGTATTATATTGAAAGTTTGAATTAATAAGGAATTGGATGTTATTATATTTATGAATTTTTCGTAATATATTTATAAATTAAAATTTACCAGAGTATTGAAGTATTAAATTACATTTTAATCGTATAATATAAATTAAGTTTAAAATGAATGATTTCAAGATATTCTTAAATCATAATCGGATAGATGGCTAATGAATATTGAATTAATAAATGCAATTAAATTTTATTAAATTTATTATTTACACAGGTACCAATACTCTATTGAACTATTGAAGGATCTTATAACTATTTACGAATATAATACTTGAGATTTACGAATATAATATTTGAGATCTGCTGTAAAATACGAGAAAATTTAGTATTTTATAGAAATAATTTATTTGATTATCAAGTTATAAATATTTTAATACCCCGTAAAGGTTCAGCTAAGTTAAAAATTTAACATCTTAGAAACGACCGTTCTAATTTTAGCTTTTAGGTACAATAATAATTGAATCAATCGATTTTATCAATTTTGCATAATGAAAATTGGGAGACCAGATGACATTTTATCTTGGTGATAACCCACAACTGTAGTTTATTTTTAAACACGAAAAGTCGTTGAAAACAGTAAATAATAAATGACAGACTAATAGCTATTATTGAAATTAAACTAATTGACACATGGATTTAAGAATAAATTGAAATAATTTATGAATGTTGGAGATATAGTAATATAGTAATATTCGCACGTACACTACACACACACATGCGCCGACGCGTCGATCTACTGCGCATGCAGTCACGCCGAAATATTGTATACTCGAGTCAATTATCTATTAGCACGTTGTCGAGTGAAGTCATTGCATTCTTTTCAATCGTTGTAATTAGTTACTAATAAACTTATACGTCGTTCATATTAATTCCTTCTCTATTATTATTTATATTCACTCAATCCCTGCCTAACTCCCACAATGAATTTAGTACAGTAATAAAACTTCAAACTCGATCCTGAAATATCAAACCGCGCGACAGTACAAGCTCTCTTTAATTTTTAATATAGTTCGCATTTAAATAGTTGGCTTAGAAAATGTTTCATTTCTGATTTTAATAACTAATTTCGGTTGAAATATTTTATAAAGTTCAGTGCGATTTTTTTCTTCACATTATATCAATGTGAGTTCGGGAAATTATTTATCAATTTTTTGAATTCGATCAACCGAAAAAATTCCCTGAATTTTTTCCCTGATACTATCTTAAGAGTTTACTTTGGAAATTATTTACAATTGGGGTAAAACCTATTTTTGGCCGTATCTAGGTGAAAAATTAAGAATTGAAAATTATTTTTTCTGCTTGTTTTTACGACGGATTTATGGTGGTGATATGGAAAATATCAAAAAATTAATACTTCGATAGCTTTTTTGCCTTCAAAATTTGGAAAAAATTTTGGCTCTCATGTTTTTGGATAAAATTTCTATTTTATCTTTTTTTGATGTTTTTGATCTATTTTTTTTTGAAAAGTACATAAAAAAACGAACAATTAAAAAAAAAAAAAATCAAATATTACAATTTTTTTGAAAATTTGTTAAAATTGTGGTAATCAACTTTTTTTTTTAATTGTTCATTATTTTATGTATTTAAAAAAAAAAATGTATTAAAATTTTCAAAAAAATGAAAATTAAAATGGTAGACCCCACTTGTAAATAATTATCAAAAATTTCCAAAAGATTTTCTCTAAAAGTTCCACTTTTAAATTGTCGCCTCAACAACCCAAATTTAGTTTTTTCAAGCAAAATAATTTTCAAAATTTAATAAAATTATTTTTTTTACATTAGACAAAATTTCACAAATTTTTGTAATTTTATTAATAATTCTTAATAAATAAATAATTCTGAAAAGGAAAAAATTAATAATCAAAATAAGCCCACACTCGATCGTTACAAGTGGTAAAAACTAGAACCTCTAATTTACCCAATTTTAATTAAATTCATTTTTCTTAAGGCTGCTTCCTAATTTTTCCCTTAAAAAAAAAAAAAATACCCTAAAAAATTAAATAAAATATAAATTAGATAAAATTATATTCCTGATACTTGAGCAAAAAATACTTACAGTTTGTCTGAAATGTTTCACTTACCATCGTTCTATATAAATATATATATATATATCAAAATCATAGGGTTAACAACGTTACGTGCTTGGCGTATCCACTTAGTGCCCGAACACATTGTTACCTGATGGCGGTACAAGTACGTAACTGTTATTACTACCATTATTATTATTGTATAACAATTATAATTACAATAACCACAATAACAATTTATAATTAATACATGAAGTATTTTACCGGACCCGCTGGTAAGTTTACAACTAAAATAAATTGTAAATTACAATAATAATAATATTGAGTTATGTGGATGGTTGTTTGCTATTAAATTGTTTTATAATGAGTGGCGGGCAGATGAGATTTTAAAATCAATTACCTTTGAGGATTAGGTGTAGGTAGCTGCGAGTTGCTTAAGCTTCTGTTCTAACGATGCCTCTAATCAGTGAGTTGATTAAAGCTTAAGGTTGTTAAATTTCATCTCTCTCAAGCCCAGCGATTTAGTAGAGTATACACACGCGGGTACTCTGGGCAGCCTATCTCTCTCGGGAGCTAAGTCTCTGGCTGTTTGTTGTTAATGGTTAAAGCTCCTTGTGTTTTCTTTTATTCCATACTCTACTGTAGCACACACTGTAGCATACACACGTGGGGCCTGGATCGGTGATCGAGAAAAGCCAATTACCTGACTGATACACCAAAGTGAAAGAGTCAAGATCCGGATCTAAATCGGATTAAAGAGATTTACTTATTTTATTTATATTTTTTTCCTCAACGGCTTCTTTTTTTATCGTCGGTAAAAGTCAATCACTACCGCCATTTTCTGTCATTCTCACTGTAATTCTCAACTGGGGACTGGGTAATCAATCAAAGAGTTATTTTACGGTATTCTATAGAATTTGTAAAGTTATAAGCTATGAGGAATAATTTTTTTTTAAATAGCCTCTATAATTTTATTTTTTAATTAATAAAATAAAATTTATAGATTGAAACGTTTATTAAAAAATTTTTTAAATAAATTTTTTATTATTATTATTGTAAATTTACTATGAAATAAAATAAATTTTAAAAAATCCTTTGTAATTTTAACATTACAATTTTTTATTCCATTTACTGTAAAAATGTTCTTTTGAACAATTAAAAAAATTTTTAATTAAAAATTCTGCGTAAGCAAAATAAAATAAGAAAATTTTTTTGCAAATTTAATTTTTCTATCTCCGTTTTTCATAATTGTACTCCGAACTATGAGTAATAAATTATAGATTTAATAAAAATATATTCCACACAGGAAAAAAAAATTTTACTCTAATCATGTTAATAAATTTGAAAAACTTTATTTTCGTGATTTGAATAAAAAAATTTTTAAACTAAGAAATTTTTCATAGTTTAATTTAAGTAAATTTTACTTGATTCAAGTTAATTTTTTCTCTATGTAATATTATAATCATAATCAATAATTAAAGATAACTTGATTCGGAGAATTTTGAATATTTCTTCGTTAAAATCAATTTATAAAATCTCTCAGCAGAGAATTAATAAAGTACATGATTAAATTATCCTTTTCCGAAAACTTACAAGGGAACTAATCAATATGCAGTGCACTAAAATATTCCCCGGCATCCTGAAATATAAATGCACATAAATTTATTCATAATATTCACAAGAAAGTAATGGAGGTTAAATATTAAATCCCGCAGATTGGAACTCGGCTCTGTTTATTATTTTGAACGGTACAAAAGCGGAGCACCTGGACATGCTGGACGGCGGGATAATTCAGCGACTGCTCGAGGAAAAGTGGAAGACATTTGCTCGCGTATGTCAATCACAATTACCATTAATTAATAAAAATTAGCGGTTTTTTCAATTTAAATGAACGAATTAATGAATAAATGGCTGGTTGATGGTAATAGCGTTATATTAAACAGTTACAGTTCCTGAAACGTCTAATTATTCTTGTATTTCATCTAACGTCTCTATCCTTGGCCGTTTATCTGCGTCCGGCAGAGATCGATGCTGACTTGATGGGATGGCCAGAAGAGTGGACGGAAATAGGTCGAACTATTGCCGAATGCATCACCGTCTTAGGTGTCTTGGGTTACATTTTATTCCAACTTGGTGGCGAGGTCGTAAACATTGGCCTTATATCTTTCCTCAAGCAATTGGTAAGGAATTTTTTATCATTATTTTTATATCTTCTTCATTTTTGAGCTTAATCGCGAGCTCATAACTATCAATCGGCTTTATATTTTATTTTCAGTAGCAAAGTCAATATTTAATCGTACAATATTTATGAGCTAATAATAAACTATTAAAAATTTTTAATTTATTGATTTTTCTATCAGCCAGATTAAAAATCTTAAAATATTTTAATAAAAGAATTATTTTGAAATTTTAAAACTGAATAAAAGTTTTCATTCAGTCAATTGCTCCAAAAATGGCTGCATTAATTTTTAAAGGTCAGAAACTCACAGAAAACTCTTTTAAAAATGAATTAAAATAATTTATAAATTTATAACAGTAATAAAACTTTAAACTTGCTCCTAAAATATCAAACCGCGTGACAGTACAAGCTCTCTTTTATTTTTAATGTAGTTCACATTAAAATAGCTAGCTTAGAAAATTATTCATTTCTGATTTTTAATAACCAGTTTCGGCTTACCTAAATAATTTATAAAGTTCAGTACAATTTTTTTCTTCACATTCTATCAATGTGAGTTCGGGAAATTATTTATTTATTTTTTAAATCCGATCAATCGAAAAAATTCCCTGAAGATTTTATCTTAAGAGTCTACTTTTAAATTATCTCATCAATACTCTAAATTTTTTTTTTAGTCAAAATAATTTACAAAATCCAATAAACTTATTTCTTTTACAATAGACTGAGTCTTAAAATTTTTCTATAATTATTTCTAATTTAATCAATAATTCCTCGAGAAAAAATTTCCAAAAGATTTTCTCTGAAAATTCCACTTTTAAATTGTCCCTTCAACAACCCAGATTTAGTTTATTCAGGCAAAATAATTTTTAAAATTTAATTTTTGTAATTTTATTAATAATTCTTAAAAAATAAATTATAAATAAATAATTTTGAAAAGGACATAAAGTTAATAATCAAAATAAGTCCACACTCGATGCTAGAACTTCTTTAATATTTATGCTGCCTCCTAATTTTTCCTTTATAAAAATTAGACTGAGTCTTAAAATTTTCCTATAATTATTTCTAATTTAATTGTCGCTTCAACAAATCAAACCTAGTTTTTTTAGTAAAAATAATTAACAAGACTCAATAAAAAAAAAACTATTTCTTTAACTTACCATTAGATTAAGTTTTACTATTATTTCTATATGAATTTTATGAATTTGATATGTCCAATTCCAGTTAATTAAATTCGCATAAAACGAGAGCGCAGTATAAAATTTAAAAAAACGTTTGAATGAGTGTGCTGACAAAGTTCTTACAAGCTTTCTTTCCGATATCTTGAATACTTGTCTTGCGAATTCTTTCTTACGTGTCACGAAAACAAACTGCGCTCAATCAATCCAACCAGCCGAGCGAATCGCGACGAACGACGTAAGATCAATTGCTTTGAGTCAGTGAGAAGTCAAGAGGTTCCATGAAATGTTTCAAATAAAAATAGTAGACGAGGATTAACGACCCCAGTAGTAACATTGGTTAGACCTTTTTTATCCTCGGCAAGACTAGTTGTTATGTCGATTCCACGATTTATCGCGTTACATCATCAATATTATTGCCCTTTCTAATTTCTCTCTTTTTAATTTACTCCCATTCTTATACACTAACTCATCAATACTTTCCCTCTAATTCCTGCTCACATTCTCATTGATTTTACTCAATTAATGTCGCTGTATTTTTAGTTAAAATTTTTCCAAGAATAAAAACAAAAAAAATTTTTTTTTATTTTTATGATAAATTTTTTTCTACCAAAATTTTACAATATTAACATCATAATAATTATTTAAAAGCAAAATTTTTAAGAACTAAAAATTTTTTTCTGCAAAAAAAAATTTTTTCAAAATTTTTATTTTGAAAATACTTTTATATAAAAATTAAATTAAAGTGCCTAATTATTCTCCTGACACATATAACGTTAAGTACATATAAATATAGCTATCAATCAATTTTTCTACATTATTAAATAAATTTGCTAGTCAAATTAATCCTCCGACTATTTAATATTTATAATTCCATTATCATCGAGATTAATTTCCATAAATAATTTACACTAAATATTGATTTCCAATAATATTAAGTCGAGTTTCACTTATGTATTTCGTCTTATGATTATCTCTAAAAAACATTAATGTGTTTTTAAAAAACATTAAACAAAGCAATGCCGATGAAAATAAAAATCAGCCGTAAAGAGAATGTACACAATGGATTAATGCAAATTGAAATCCTACAAAAAATTCTATCTTTAGATCACAATTATTTTAGATTTTTGAAGCGTACTATTTTAGACATACGCATTTTTAAATTTCGAAAAAAATTTTTTTTATTTTTGAACTTAATACATTTTTGTAAAGCGATTACCAAAAAAAAATGTAAAGTGTATCTTATTGGAAAATAGTAAATAGCTTAATTTAAAACTAAAATTATTGAATCAAAAAATTTTCTCTTCAAATAAGAATTTTGAATTAAATATTTAAAAGCAAGAGTAAAAATTTTGAAGAAAATATTTTTCTTGGATCAAATAATTTATTTTTAATTCTCTGTAAATTTATAAAAGAGAATATCGGAATAAAGTAACGTACCTTCAACTGATGTACCTAAATTTATCCATGACAGGAGTAAATTATAAATACTCAGTTCGACTGCCAGAAAATAAACTGTTTTATTGGGATTATGTCAATGGTTACACGAATAAGAAAATATAAAACTGCAGGTACTTTAGTTATTAACAATGTATTTTTGTCTGCAGAGTCATGAACCAGCAAAATTTATATTCCTTTTAAGCAACATATTGATCCTTGCTTGCATTCCTTGCCGTCTGGCTGCGGATCGTCATCTAGAAGATGCTATTTTGGTGGTTGCTGTTCCGGGCTCGTGGTTCTTGCTGATGTTCTTCGCTGGGTAAGTCGCTAGACGATTAACATATCGATATTTACGTTCTTATTTGTCGTATTCCAATTTAGATAATATTACAACCCATTTATTTTTTTAATAAAATTATAAATGAACCTGATCTAATTAAATTGTCTATTAAAGTGTCAAAGTAAATTTTTATGGTCACGTTTATTCAAACGTCCAATTAAATATTTATGAACAGTGAATAAATTATGTTCAATAAACAATTTGTTAATTGATAATAAATATTCATCAAATAATTTAATATTAAAAATTATTAATTAATAATTAATAAGGCTTATTAAATATTATAAAATTTTACTATTAGTGGATATATGACTATAAATGCTCATATATAATTTTTTTGATAAACAATAGTGTGAAAAATCTCCAACAGGTGGCGCATGGCAGCTAAATCTTCTCCTTATTGGAGAGTTAAGTTTGAGATACTAAATAATAAAATAAAAATTTTTTTTGAGTCTTTTAAATCAACTCTTGTTTAATAATACACGTTAAATTAATTTTCAGTCCTCGTACTAAGCCCGATAAGGCCACACATATTGATCAAATCATTTGAAATTTTGCAGCGGGGATAAATAATAAAATAAACAGAGGATGTTTGATCGCGTCATCGTTTTGTCGCGGTAAAGAGCACAAAATCATTGTGACATTAATCATTTCTCTGGGAATGTGGCCGGATGTAATTCGAGAGGGTTCTCACTACACACTATACCGATCGACGCCACATGGCTCGTTGGCCGGGCGAGTGAATTATTAATCGATGATGCTTTATCATGCTAGTGATAGTTGAGTTGCGTCGAGTTGAGTTGAGATGAGTTGAGTCTAGTTGAGAGAGAATGGAATGGAAGAGAGTGCATCCAGTATTATATTACGCGAATGGGGTGAATGAGTACAAAATTGAGAGTGCTGAGCACAGAGCCAGAGGTAAGTCCTTTATCTCCTCAAGAGTACTTTACTAGTCTGGTTGATGACAACAACCAACCTGATACTCAATACTCAATATTATATACACCCAATACTCTCTGATTTACGTTTTTTGTGCCATCAAGGGATGTATTTTTCGAAATATTATCTGGTAAGTGTCCAGACATAACGTCGCTTATTCGAGGTTTTTTCAATCGGTGGATTATTTGTGGAGTATTCTGCCATTTATCAGATTCAAGTGGTTAAAGTGATCAGAAAAAATTTTATTTTCATTTTCGATGTTTAAACTTACAATAATATTAATTATTGTTAAAGTAAAATTTCAATTTAATTATATAATAGCTTTAATAGCAACTTCAATTGCTTTGTATGAAAACTATTACATATATTATTCAATTTCAGTTTTTGTAATTTAGTTAATTATTAATAATCCTGAGCTGGAAAGTTTATTAATTGGTTATTTTACAGTGATTAACTCTTTGCTAATTATAGTTATCTTTTTCGTCAAACTTTATGAATTTATTATTTTTACCAAAAATTTGTCAATCAAATATAAGTTAATATAGCCCTGCAGGGTAGAAAAATTTAACTAACTTTCAAGTTTTTAAATAATATTTATAGACACAATTGAATTGTTTAAATTTGATCAGTAGCATGGCGAATTGAAGATAACTTAAATTATAATTGTAGTTGTTTGCCACTTATCAGATCAGTGTGTCTCAAATTGCCAAAAAACTTCAAATTTAACGTTTTGCTCTGTAGAATTTTAAAAATACTTGAAATATAATTTTTCGATTGCCGAAAGATGGACGACGGAGCGGAAAGAAACATCTCTATAGTTCATATTATAGTGTATTAACTTTGTGTTTTTTCACCACAAAGCTCAGTATATAGCAGTTTAACGATGACTGAATTGATGAAGACGATCTTGCTGTGTGTTGTACAATTATGGGCGAGCGTACTGAGGACTTATACGCAGTATATCGTTTCCACACGGCTCGCTCTTACAATTAACAGCGGTATGGGGCGGAGCTGACCCTACTGCAGCCACACTGACGAGTCTTGCAGTGTTCCTCGGAATGAAACCGCAGGAATCCATAAATACGGTTCATTTTACACTTTAACACATCTACGAGAAATTCAGGCTTTTAATCGATTAATCGAGTGGTAATTGTACGTTTTATTTGTCACTGAATTCATCTTGGAACGCGTTTGCCTTGATGAAATTCGGAAATGGGCAAAAAATCTGCGCAGAAAATGTGAAAAATCGGCTTAAATTTCTACTTCAATTACTAAATCAAAAGTCTTACATGTCAACAAATACCAGATGTCTTTAGTATTAGATAAATTTACACTCCAATTCAATCTCAGTGAATTAAGTCATGATTACCTTATTTACATATTTTATTTATATATTTCATGACATGATGACACCTAAGATGATTGTGAGATTGTAAGCGTAGAGAGATAGCAGTAAGGGTAGATTTGGGTTGAGTTTAGAGTTGGATGTCGCGTACATGGATCATGGATGCCAAACCAACCGCTGTGACACACACACTCCGTGATCGGCATATCAATAGACCAGCTCATGGCCCACAGCCCCCTCACATATATTACCCACACACACATCTATATACATTATACATTATACATTATATATCAAACAAAACTTTATAGGTGCCTTGCCTAGCTCATGCTTCAGCAACCAACTTTCCCGGATGATAAGAAAATTTTTAAAGTCCTCTAATTCAATTTGAAACTTTCCTCATACTGAGTAGCGCATGTATACCGTGTATAAGGCCAAAAATATCCCATAGTAATAATAAAACATTTTGCAAATTCTTTCCGTAATACTCGCGAGCTTTTTTTATTTTCATCACTTTGCTTTTATTTCCGGTCGCTGATGTAAATATATATCTGGTGTAATTTTGCGGAGAATATAATGAGAGAAATATCGGAAAATATGCCAATAATTAGACGTGACGCAAATGCCGGGATTTTTCATTTTACCGTTAACGACTGAAATTCCTTTGAAAGCTGAAAATATTATTAGAGGAGAGCTAGTTAAGCTTTTTCGATATTTTATGCTTATTATTACGTTAAGTAACGTCATTATAATTACGTGATAGTGATGAGCTTTTAACAATAGATGATGTAGATATTTCGCGGAAATAACCACCGCTAATTGCTGGGCTTTTACGGAATTTAGTTATTTTTTCTCTTTTATCAATTAAAAAAAAAAAATTAAAAAGAGGGGGGGGGCAGCATTTAAAGAGTTATGTATCATAATTATCATATTTTAGTAAACGCTTTACATTTTTAAAAGCTTTAGTCTAAAGATGAAATTGCCTTGTCACGATTCAGCAGTTTCATAATAATATTTTTTTTTTTTTTACACGATCCCATTAACAGAAATTTTGACGAAAAAAATATATATGGGTGATTCTCTGTAAGGATGTTTTTTGCTGTGCCAGGCATTTTTTTTTTTTTTTGGAAAAATTGTTATTTTGTTACTAAAAAAAATTTGTTACGAAAGTAAAGAAACATTTCTATTTGGAGCATTGAAAACTAAAATAAAATAAATTTTGGTTTTTTTTACTACAAATTCGTAAACCACCGAAATAACAGTCCCCTGGGCTGTCCCATTTCCAAAATTAAAACTTTAAGATTAAATTTTAAGTTATTCGTCTATAATATACAATTTGGTCCATAATGTTTATAAACTTAATTAGTTAACTAACAATCTTCTTCAATAAAAAGTACCGAAAATTAATTTGTTTCATTAAATTGATTAAACCAAAGTTTGTCCCAGGCATTTTAAGAACAGTCCCCTGCCAGAAGTTCAAAGCCAAAAAAAAATCCAGCGTGTTATTTTACCTTTTGTAAGGTTTATAAGGATCTAACTAGCCTTGAGTTAATAATCATAGGGCTGTTAGCGCTTTATCACCATTTTATTTAGTGTCTAAGCACCGTTTGTGCTGGAAATATGTGTCTGGGCCACTTCAAAACTCAGTCCCCTGGCAACTATTTTTATTTATAATTTATTTATAAAATTGGATCCATAAGTCTTAATATTATTCTAATTAATGTAAACATTCATTGAGAACTTGAAAAGTTGAATGCATTGAAATAGTTTGCTTGATTTTTTTCAATTTGATAAAAAAAACAGTCCTCTGGCAAACAGTCCCCTGTCATGTTATATGGCAAAAGACACATAAATATCAAAAAAACAAAAATTAAATCGGCTGTTTATTTATTATGATTAAGCTGATAGTTTTGTAGCCCTTGTTAATTTTTTTTCTAATAAAATCAAAAATAATTTGGTCGGACAATTTTGTACAGATTTAAGACGTCCTTACAGAGAACCACCCATATGTTAATTTTGAATGTGAAAAAATTTTTTTCACTGCAATTTTATCAAAAAAATTGAACATTTGGTCACATAAAAGAGCCAAGTATAAAATGTTATTAGAGAGAATGAAAAATTTTTCGAGTGTCCGATTACACCCCACTTTATTTTATTTCAGCTACTTAAAATGCCCGTTAGTTGCATTGAAAGTGTCCCTACTGGAGGGAGCGAGCCTATTCAAGTATAAAATTATCGAACATATGTAGCCTTAGGGTTGCGGTGACCTCAACCCTCAACTTTCGATCAATTAGATTAGCAACGAGTTCCAAAAAATTTTTAAAGAAGCAGCATTATTGTTAACCGATTTTCTGTAGCTACATAGATTAAAATAAATCCTGAATACAAACCGACATCTTCAATTGATAATAATTGCTCGGTAGTTTATTAATAAATAGGGGTTAATTAATTCAGTATAAAACTTTTCAGATAAATATTAAACTCGAGTTTATTTTCAGTCTAACTAATGCTTGTAAATTATCAGTAAGTTTGAGGAACTAAAATTGCAAAGCAGTTATAATTCTATACCGAGGATCCCTTTTTACCACCTACGTCATGAAGTTTCTTAGAGCTTCTATACATAGTATAATTTTGCACTCCTTCGCTTCCGCCGTATCCCACTATACCATCTTCTTGCGTATCTATACTTCAGACTACCCTTTGTTACTTGACATCGCCCCCACTCTCAGTCGTAAGTGCATTAGCCCCGATGACAGTTGACTATCAAACATTGTTACGTCGTATTATTTGTTAACCACTTGTTTTTAACTCGCCCACACTTACTCACACCTTCACTCACTCGGTACTCCGACCCTCCAAATAGATAACGATTATTTATTGAGTGTGTACAACCAGTCGAATATCTACCCTGATAATCGACTGTTTAGCTTATCGTACAGCTTTTAAAGGCATCACTATTTATTTTCACTATTTATCATTATTATTTTGAGATTTTTTCTTCAATCAAGCCAAAATTATTCAATAAATATATCGATTTATGTATGAATATTTTTTTATATTGCTACATTAGGCTATAGATAAGAATAAAAAAATTATTTTTCAAATTTTATTATTAAATCTTGATAATTAAAACGACGTAAAATAAATAAATAACTTCAACACTTTAAAGATCAAAGATTAAAATAAAGATAAAGTAAGTGCAAGTCGCAGAATCATTATGTTGAGTTATAATCTGATTTGGTGATATTAAAATTCTATATTTTAAATTATTTTCTTTATTAATTTCTAAGTTAATTCGATTTTACCTTGTTTATATACAAATTATTAAATTAATTTTTATGCAATACTATATTATGTACTCACAAAAATTGTTTTTTTGTAAAAACTGTAAAAATTACAAAGAAATATTTTCGAATTAAGAAAAATTGTAAAAAAAGCCGATTTTATTATTTTTGAAATTTTTTTTGGGTTTATAAATTTTTACTTCAAAATCTTTTTATAGGGTAAATACCCCAATAGATGGACAGTTAAGCAAACTCTCGTATTCTATTAAAAAAACAATATAGTAATATACAGATAAGTTGTGATAAAGTAAATTATATTTATGAAAAAATATATAATTAACCAGGAAAAAATAAGTAAAACTTCGTAAAACGTTGTAGTAATTAATGAAAAAGAAAAATGTAAGAAAAAGCCCAAACCCCCAGTAGATGGACAAAATCTCCAGTAGATGGACAGTCAATACCAATAGATAGACACTATTTACAAGCGATATTTTCGATTCATTATTTATATCCGACATAATTAATTTATTAATTTTTTCCACTAAAAAATAAAGCTTGATAAAATTAAAGAGAAAAAGGTGATAAATCGGATGGTAATTTTCAAAATACATCATAAAGTAATTTTATTAATTTTGAACACGTGGTGCTTTCTCATGTAAAGTAACATACAAAATATATTAATCTATTAATATAAAGAATACTAATGATTAATAAATTATCAATATAAATTTATAAAACTCAACGTTAAAAACGTTATGTTGTCTTCTTCTTCCTTTTAATAGGTATGTTCTCTTTTGCTTTTTAATTTCCTTCTCTCAATTTTCTCTTTTATTCAGCGTTTTCTTTTTTCTCTTCAATTTCTTCAATAATCATAATAATACTTTCATTTTCAGTACATGTCTGTTTATTATAATCTTTACTCTTATTCTCACATTGATCCACCAATAAAATTAAAAAAAAAAATAAGAAAATTCATCATATAAACTCAATGTCCATCTATTGGATAAAGGTTAGAAAAGTGTCACCCATAGATGGACACTAAATTCTATTATTTCTTTTCGATTTTATCATTAAAATATTATATTTCTAGCTTTGTTAGTGAAATATAAGCGTAATTATATGTACAAATCTTACTTTTTTTTATTATTTTTAATAATAATAACAAATAATGTCCACCAGCTATCTGTCACACGCTTACTAGTTGCGGCGCTCTCGGAGCAAAACCTCGAGATGTCCAATTTAAATAATTTTTTAAAACTATTATTACAAATAAAAAGTTAAAAAAAATTACTTTTCGCTCTCAGAACTACTTGTGAGACACAAAAAAATATAACGACTTAAGATTTTTGTTCTTAAAACTAATGAAATTGCTTCTAGAAATAAAATCTGTCCATCTATGGGGGGGATGTCCATCTATTGGGGTATTTACCCTACTTGATTCAAAAATAAAATTTCTTATTTAAATTTAATTTATATAATTTTCACACAAACGAGCATATTTTTTTAGGATAAATAAAAATTCAGCCACCAGGTGGCGCGTCAGCAAACACCTATACTACTAATTAATTTTGAAACTTAACTCTCTTGTAAGGAGAAGATTCAATTGTCATGCACCCTCTGTCGGAGATTTTTACTACTAACTTTATTTTAAGCCATACGCTGGGAGAAAAAATTTCTTTAAAAAAAAAATTTTAAATAGACAACTTGCGAATTTTCTTAAAAACTTTTTTTTACAAGAAAATTAACGATAGAAAAATTTTAATTCTTCAGCTAAATATTATTCAATATTATAAACAAATTAATTTTCTATTACATTGCTAATTTCTTTCAAAATAAATTTTTTCTCAGTGTATATTAAGGCCAAAAAAATTTTTAATGAACATTGATTGATCTTTGAATGCTGAAAATTTTCCAGTCAACGTTTTTATACAAAATGTAATAAAATACAAGTAAGTAATCGTTATAAATATCAAAAGATAATAAAAAAACAAAGTGTAAATACAATAAAACAATAGCCAATGGATATCAATTAAATTACTAGAGATAAAATCTTACTGCATAGAGAGTAGCCGCAAGTTATTAATCAATTCGGTGAGCATTTGGACGGTTAACATAAATCGCAACGGCACTGTTTGC
Organism: Cotesia congregata; assembly: GCA_905319865.3. Classification (NCBI taxonomy): domain Eukaryota; kingdom Metazoa; phylum Arthropoda; class Insecta; order Hymenoptera; family Braconidae; genus Cotesia; species Cotesia congregata. The sequence goes on from CAJNRD030001122.1 coordinate 4,376,205, forward strand.
CCGGATATATACTCTTGATCTCGTCGGATCCGCATAAATGTATATGGATATGCATATACTGGAGGATAAACGGATCTCCTCATAGAAGAGAAACAGCAACAGTACATCCGTAGTCAGAAGTACAGAGAGTAGAGAATGTGCAGTAGATTCAGTGTAGAGCGTGGCAGTGTTGGCTGCGCTGCATAGCAGAATGTATAATATTTCGATGGCCCCATACCCCGTCGAGTTTGGATCGTTATACGATATACCTCCAGCAGCCGAGATTAGGAAACGGTGTGTATGCCGTTGTGATTGTCCATTGATCCGCGACAAACAGAGTAGTATAGAGTAGAGAGTACGGAGTGCAGGTTACGACTACAGAGCAGAGACCAGAGACCAGAGAGCAGAGAGAGAGAGAGAGAAGGGATAAACTCGATAACGATTGCACATTGCGATAATGATAATAACGAGGACAGGTCGTTACGATCATCATTAATGACTCTAAGGGGCTAATCTACGAACCTTTATCTATTTTACAGGGCCGTACGGCTAACTGGACCGTTCGTCACGATGGTCTACAGCATGATAACAGGCGACATGCTGACCTTTGGAATAATATACATGGTTGTGCTATTTGGATTTTCTCAATCATTTCATTTTCTCTATAAAGGATTTCCGAGGGTCAGTTCCTCGCTTTTTCAATCTTATCACTCTACTTGGATGGCCTTGTTTCAAATTACACTCGGTGATTACAGTGTAAGATTATTTTTCCTTCATTTTTTATAATTATGATGTTTAAAAATAAATACTTACGGTTTTAGATTATTTATAACAGTATTTATTAATTATTGTTCGTCGTGTGTAGTAGATGAAGTAAAAAGGGATGTAAGGTAAAGTACCCAGTAGTTGAATAGGTTTCAAAGTAAAACTTATTTGACCCTACGTTTAATATATAAAGATGTAATTATTAGTTCAAATTAGTGATTTTCATGAAAATATACAAGGAAAAAAGTAAACTGTAATATTCACTCGGATTCCGGTTAATTTTTATAGTTTCAAACAGTAAAGCGGACATCGGGGTGTCAAAAATGTAAATATTACAGAACTTAATGTAGAAAGTATAAAAGCCACTATTTATAATTTAATATCCAAAATAAGTCATTAGTAGTTGTCACTATAGTAAATAACGACTCTTTCATCTTAAAAAATTACAGTTTCAAACAGTAAAAATTACCATTTCAATATATAGTCCATATTATGAAGAGAAGGGGAACTCAGATGAAAGAGAAGAGGGTCTC
>CAJNRD030001122.1:4396152-4447229 GCA_905319865.3 Cotesia congregata
TTTTTTTTTTTTGGGCGAGAGGAGGGAAATCTTCATAAGACACCGGCTAGATGTTGGAGATATTGGTTGCCGGTAGTGTGAGATTCTTACTCACTAAAACCCTCCCCTCTCTTGTACCTGATACTGCGGGACCGCGTTAGCATTACTTCGCTATTTCCTCCTGTAGCTATTTTCCTCCTGTAGCTATTTCCTCCTGTAGCTATTCCTCCTGTAGCTATTCCTCCTATATAGTCCTGTAACAGGACCCTCCGTTGACATCGGAATGAGTTTATATCGTTAAAAACATCATTAGTTAACAAAATACATTATCATTCGTTAATTATTAACATTTTCGTAAATATTAGTCCATTATGATTTTATTCTCATCGAGACCTTTCGTTTGAGTACCCACATGAATTTTTTCATATATCTTATATATATGATATTTATAAAATATATGAAAAGTGCATGTGGGTACTCAAGGTCAACAACAATTTATAAATAAAAAATCTATTAAATAAACATTTTCCCGTGGACTGAGTTGTCAATCTAAACCATTCTGGAATCCACCGGAAGACACACAAAAAATTTCATTAAAATCGGTCCAGCCGTTTAGCAGGAGTTCAGTGACAAACACACGCACAGAAGAAATATATATATATAAAAATTGGCAGTACTTTTATCCCGGATAAAATTTTATCTCGGATTGAAAAACTGGCCCTTAGTATGGTCATTATAGAGGAAAGCTTTTTGTTTTTTTATTAAATATTTTTACGCAATATTACGAATATGTTACATAAATGTCAATTTATAATCAAGGTTTAAATTTCTCTTGCTTTTGATACAATTCTATCAATAATAATCCACCGGATGACTGAAAGTCTACTTCATAAATAAACACAATAAGCATAAATGCACGTTCGTATCCTGGAAAATTTGAGGTTTGCATTTTCCCGACATCATACTAAAATAATCATAATTATTGGACATATCCGCCTATTATTAATTGAGTGAATTTACAATTTGAAATTTGACAGAATTGACTATTGTGATTTCATGAAAATTTTCATAGCTTGTACTTTTAATAGAGATTTTGCTTTAATCCTTGAATGAAAAATATCAAAGACTGATAATTGATTACTGAATAATAAGATTATTTTAAGAAAAAAAAATGTAAATAATGGATATTGTAATAAATAGTAAATAATATTATAAAGACGAAATATATGGATATTATATAATAGTTTGATGTACGAAACAGAAGATAGACAAGTTTAAGCTATTCAAAACATTGAAATGATACAGCGAAGCATCAAGCAGTTTGTGATGGTGAATCCGGTCCTTGGACGGGATCGGATGCGGATAAGATATATAAGTTTCAGGATGAGTTAGATATGACCCAGATAGACAGTCTCATGTAACTGAGTTTAAAACTCTATGGATTATGCACCAGAGAACGTTCACAACTAAAAATATCTTTCTTGTATAGCTTTTCAAAAATAAATATTTAAATGTGCGTTAACTACTTTTATTAAATTAAATATTGTCAAAGTAAAATTTCAATTTAATTATATAATAGCTTTAAAAACAACTTCAATTGCTTTGTATGAAAACTATTACATATTATTCAATTTCAGTTTTTGTAATTTAGTTAATTATTAATAATCCTGAGCTGGAAAGTTTATTAATTGGTTATTTTACAGTGATTAACTCTTTGCTAATTATAGTTATCTTTTTCGTCAAACTTTATGAATTTATTATTTTTACCAAAAATTTGTCAATCAAATATAAGTTAATATAGCCCTGCAGGGTAGAAAAATTTAACTAACTTTCAAGTTTTTAAATAATATTTATAGACACAATTGAATTGTTTAAATTTGATCAGTAGCATGGCGAATTGAAGATAACTTAAATTATAATTGTAGTTGTTTGCCACTTATCAGATCAGTGTGTCTCAAGTTGCCAAAAAACTTCAAATTTAACGTTTTGCTCTGTAGAATTTTAAAAATACTTGAAATATAATTTTTCGATTGCCGAAAGATGGACGACGGAGCGGAAAGAAACATCTCTATAGTTCATATTATAGTGTATTAACTTTGTGTTTTTTCACCACAAAGCTCAGTATATAGCAGTTTAACGATGACTGAATTGATGAAGACGATCTTGCTGTGTGTTGTACAATTATGGGCGAGCGTACTGAGGACTTATACGCAGTATATCGTTTCCACACGGCTCGCTCTTACAATTAACAGCGGTATGGGGCGGAGCTGACCCTACTGCAGCCACACTGACGAGTCTTGCAGTGTTCCTCGGAATGAAACCGCAGGAATCCATAAATACGGTTCATTTTACACTTTAACACATCTACGAGAAATTCAGGCTTTTAATCGATTAATCGAGTGGTAATTGTACGTTTTATTTGTCACTGAATTCATCTTGGAACGCGTTTGCCTTGATGAAATTCGGAAATGGGCAAAAAATCTGCGCAGAAAATGTGAAAAGTCGGCTTAAATTTCTACTTAAATTACTAAAAGTTAGGAATAAAAGTCTGATATTCCAAGTCGACGTTCTAATTAGCAAATTGTCTAACTCCATTTTAGAGAATCTTCTATTTGTACGAAAAAAATAATTAGTTCAAAATTTATTATCACTTAAAAAAACCATTTAATATCATTATTATCTAATAGAGATATAGTATTTAGGTTTGAATCATTCAAATAATTTATAATTCGATTATGGCTACATCAAATTGTTAAAAAATCACCCTCTAAAAAATAAGGAGTTAGACAAATTGCTAATTAGACCATCGAAGTCTTAAAAAAAATTTTAATAATAATAATAATAATAATAATAATAATTTATTATATAATTAATTTTGAAAAAAAAAAATTGATTCTATTTATATATAATATAATAGCATTTAAATAAAATACAATACTAATTTTACAAGTCGCAATCCATTTATCAGATGGATTTTTATATTTTTTATCTTGAAGTTCATCTGCAGCAAATTTCCGACAACTTCTGGACGTTAAACACATGACATGAGCGACTTGACAAGGCTCTACTATTTACTGTTAGTAGCTAACGCGAGTTATCTCGCGTTAACTAAATCCGACAACCTAGTGGAAAATTATTGTCATCTCTGCACCCGTCATACTATGTGCCGTTATCCCGTAAATATATTAACAATAATATCATTATACTAATTACTCACGTCCATATCACTAAATTTACTATCTTAACCTAAAATTGTATAAATAAAAATTAATTATTATTTTTTTTCAGTTCGATGACGTCAGTCCCAATTGTAAAAATATCGAGCACGGGGACCTCGACCCCGAGGAAATATTATCGATATTAAATCAGCATAATTTGCGGCGAAATTTCATTGCAAGTGGGAAAGAGATTCGCGGAAATCCCGGACCACAGCCACCAGCCAAAAATATGATGGAACTAGTGCGGTTGATTGCAAATACAATTATTTATATTATATATAATATGTATATTTTTTATTTTATTAACGTCGGTTAATTATTAACTGACGCGAATCCGACGATTGAATTATCGACTGACCCAAAAAATAACCATCCAATGACATTTTTAACAGAAATGTCGTTATTGATCAAGTTAATTAATGTCAGTTAATAATTTACCGCGTGAAACGTAGCAATTTACGTCTTTATCATTGTCGTTTAAGTAAATCAGTCGGTGACAGACGTGTGTATTACTCTGATAATTCAATGGGTATCGTGCTTAATTTACACTCAAATTATTCATTTAAATTAACTTGATCGTTGAAAGTATAATTAAACTTTTCTTGGCAGATTTTCTTTATAATTAGATAGATGAATGCTTTCTGACATAGGATTGAAAAATGAAATTAAACTCGATATTGCATATTTTTTATTTTAAAAAATACTTGTTAAAGGACGAAATTAATTACAGGCGGTAACTAATGGAATTTAATATTCAATAAGTCACAAAGTATTATTTTTTTTAATTTATCAGTAAAATGTAGGTCATGTTTTTCACGGAGGTATTTTTAAAATTTTAAGTGTAGAAATTATTCTTTTTTTCTCAGGCGCAAATTTATAAAAAATCTGTCACAAGTTACTAAAATAAAACTGGTCAAGAAAATAATCGATTAAAAAAATAATCAAACTTTGCTGTCTTTAGTAATTTATTAAAAAAACACAAACTACTATCAATAATATGGAGGGTATGAACATCGGTTTTAAGAAACTGTTTTTCGTGGAAGTATTTTTAAATAATAGTGTAGAAATAATTTTTTTATTCAAGCTAAAATTTGTACAAAATCTGATAGAAAAACAAAATTTTTTTGAGTCTGTTTGGGAAATAATGTAATTATGTAACGGGAGCTATTTTCACCATTACATTTCCACGTTTTTCGTGGAAGTATTTTTAAAGGATAGTGTACAGAAATTATTTTTTTATTCAAGAAAAAAATTATAAAAAAACTGATAGAAAAAGAAAATTTTTTTCAGTCTGTTCGGGAAATAATGTCTTTGAATCTTTCTAATACAGGATTAAAAAATGAAATTAAACTTGATATTGCATTTTTTTAATTTTAAGAAATACTTGTTGGAGGAAAAAATTAATGTCAGGCGGTAATTAATGGAATTTAACATTCAGTGCGTCACAAAGTATTATTTTTTTTTATTTATCAATAAAATGTTTTTCGCGGAAGTATTTTTAAAATATAAAGTGTAGAAATTATTTTTTTATTCAAGAAAAAATTTATAAAAAATCTGATAGAAAAACAAAATTTTTTGTTTGGGAAATAATGTAATTTTGTAACGGGAGCTATTTTCACCGTTTTTTGATACTCTGAACCATTTTTGAGGGGATAAATACCAGTTTTGGACACAAGTTACTAAAATAAAACTGTTCAAGAAAATAATTGATTAAAAAAATAATCCATCTTTGCAGTCTCTAATAATTTATTTAAAAAACAGACTACTAAATATAACATGGTAAAAAATAATTTTTTGATGATTAAACAACAAAATATTACAACCAGTTACACTAATTTAAAAAAATAGTTAGTCTGTTTTTAGTTGTCACTGTTTGTGGGCAGTAGCATTTTTTTTTCTTAATATTTAGGTTACATTAGCGCAAACATACTTCTAAAGTGTATAATCAAAGTACATATCTAAGTCTACATCACTTGTTCAGGTTTTTCTCAACAATAACGTCGAGAAATACCCAAAACTGATCACTGGATTTATATTTATATTTTTTCCCGTCTTAATCTATTAAAATGATTCTTCGTTGCTTTTTATAAGTTTTTAAAGTATTAAAACGCCCGTTTGTACATTTAATACTGTGAAAATTTTTTTGAATTTGTATTTATACGGCAAAAGAAAATCCAGATCATATTTCAAAATCAACGATTCAATTATTGACTTTAAAAACACACAACATCAGTAAACACAAACATAGAGTATATTCATCAATTATCACAATAATTATCATATATATTAAATATATATTCAGCGAGAGCAATGATAATTATTAAGAGATAATATTATAAATTTATTCAAGCATTTATGACGGATTAATTAGCATTTAAATAGTGAAAATCTATACCTACATTTCCCCATTTGAATAAATATTAACGATAACGAAACACAATTAGTATTTTGAGCATACGAGATAATTAAAAATAAGTGCTGCACTCAATCACTGGGTTATTGGGTTCACTCGCGATATTTCCCAGCGAATTATCCTCTGTACTTTATCGGGTTATATCATTTATAATTTATAATTAAATGTTTGAATAAAAATTATAGAGTTGGGACGATGAGCTGGCGGTGCTTGCGAGAAGGTGGGCGCTCCAGTGTGTGCTGAGCAAAGATGAGTGCAGGGATGTAAGTGAGTACCCATATCATATCCTATATTCTCGTTGAATTTTATTTCTAAATCCCAATTCTATTCTTTTATATCGATATACCTAGTACGTAGCATGTAGTTTTGTCTTCATCCACTTTTCTCTCCTCCAGAGCACCTACTACCCTCTACCTTCTACCCTCGTTCCTACCTACTACCTAATACCTACTACCTACCAGAGCCCCGGCTATACGCGACGAGAGTAAATTTGTTTTCAATGGAAATTGCCATTTTATACTCCGTGGTACTAGAGAATATCGAATATCGATTGTATTGTCGTTTCCTCACTGTTCATTTCAATCAGACACTGAACATTCCCATCAACACTATCTGCTTATTCTCCAAATATTAATATCCACTCTCTATATCAGGCTTCTTTAAAATTATTCTGTAATAGTCAATTTTTTAGTTTCTTCGTAATTTTTTTTTTTCTTTAAAGACCTTTTAGTTCTTTCCTGCGCACATTTAAATATAAATAAAAAAGTACCCAGAGTATGCTTACGATTCCACAAGGAACTCTAACCAGTTTTACTTACTCGTATTTACATTCCATGTTAAGTCTCCTCATTATGATAAAAAACGAGCTATGTTAACATCAAACCTAACAAAAGCAATGTTGTATCATTAAACATTAAATAATGAATGTGTATATTTTTACAGCGCGTTTTCAAGTATGGCAAAACATCAATATTTTGTACATCGATACCCTGGAAATCGATACTAATAGCCTCAACCGTATTAAACTTCATATCAAAACATGGTCGGATGACGTACAGAATTTCGACTCTGCCGAAGTTGGGTAATCCTTATTTTTCTCTATTATTATTATTATTAATATACAAAAATTTTACGAATGGAAAGGTATCAGGTTTAATCATTAATTTTCCGGTAGACTGATAAAAAAATTAATTCAGTTTTAATTAGAAAATTTTTTAATTAAAAAATTTTTGGTGATTTAATTTGATTTTACTTTATTAAATAATTTTTTTTTCATGGTTAAAATTTATCGAACTCTTTAACTAAAATAATTTCATTGGTTTAAGAATTTTTTTTATAAATAAATCAAGTAATATTTTTAATCAATGTAATTATGTAACTTTATAATTATTGTCTCAAAATAATAAATAGTGCAACTAATAGCCATAAATTTTTTACAGGTTAAAAAATTTCCTAGTATTTATTATCTTTAGAAATTACAAAAAAAAAAAAATTTATTTAAATGATAGTATCTAAAAAAATCCAGATTATACTCATTGTAATCTGGATTATACGAGTTACTGTCTAAAATTTTTTTCACTCAGTATAATCTGGGATGATATCCAGTGTCTAAGCTTTAACTTTAATTTAAAAATTTTTTTTATAATTTTTTGTGAATATCTTTTATAAAAAATTTAAGTTTTTCAAAATCAACGATTTAAAAAAAACCAACTTACCGATTTCATGCATAATTTACAAAACATATATACCATCGGTAAATACAGAAAAAAAAAATTTTGTCTCATGTTGTCTTTTGTTCCAACTGAGACCAGTGCACCCAGAGGATTTTACATGATTACATCGAGGTTATTTTGCTTGTAGTTTCTTTGAAGGCTCCATTTCCGTTTGTATACGTATAACTAGATACAATGCTAAACATGAGCTCGTTATTATTTGTGCGGTGTGCAAAGTACATACATAAATATATAGAGATATAAATATTTACACAAAGAAAATTTCATAATGAAAGAAAATATGAAGACTGTATTTATTTATTCACTTCTTTGCTTTTTTGTAAAAAAAATTCAGATTTATTCGAAAAATTTTATAGCTTCTCTAAAGAGTTAAAGTTCATTATCAGAGATTATTTTTTAATTATATTACTGTAAAATTTTTTTTATTTTACTAAAAGGCAAAAAAAATACTTAATTTTTTTTTTACTCATTATAATACTTGAGCTAAAAATAATCCGGAGAACTAAAAGTATAAATAATAAAGCGCGTATTTAATGTTTAAAATAAGTAAATCGAGCAATCATGCAAATGAAATGTTGATAGATAAAAAAAAACTAGTTGAGCTTTGAGGAAATGATAAGTAGTTTAATATTTAATGAAGCGACGCTTGAAAATGATAAAACTTTTACACTCGATCTTATTTCAGTTTTCTTTAGATAACTTTTTTTAGCCAAGTCTTTCAAACGGTAACTACTAATAGTTATATATAATTATTTAAGTGACTTTTGTATATATTTAAACCGTCTACTTATACAACTTTTAATATTTATAATAACTTTCTTCACAAAGTTTTGAATTTTAAATTAATGCTTATCATTCATCTGAGGTAAATTTAACGATTTTAAAGATTAAAAAACATTCTATAAGTATTTAAATATTATTTTTTCAATCGATTTGTTACTGCGTTAACTGATATTTAATATCATCGGAGCAAATGAATTCACAGAAAAAAGTAAACTGTAATATTCACTCGGATTCCGGTTAATTTTTATAGTTTCAAAAATATAAATATTACAGAACTTAATGTAGAAAGCATAAAAGCCACAATTTATAATTTAATATCCAAAATAAGTGATTAGTAGCTGTCACTGTAGTAAATAACGACTCTTTCATCTTAAAAAATTACAGTATCAAACAGTAAAAATTGCCATTTTAATATATAGTCCATATTATGAGGAGAAGGGGAACTCAGATGAAAGAGAAGGGGGTCTCACTCTGGGAGAATTTAACATTTCAAACAGTAAAAATTATACTTTTAAAATATACATTTTACCAGTCCAAGCAAGTCAATAATTACAGTTTGATTTTTAGCGTTGCGTTTAAAATTTACCATTTTACTTTGTAAATATTGACGTTGCTTGTATTAGAAATTTATTAACTTTATTTTATACTTTTTACATATCATAACATCATTTTTTAGGTACGAAATGATAAATATCAAAGTCTGAGTTCTTAATTATTATACTTTAACATTTTAGACATTTACATAGCGAATATTACTGTTTGAAATAGTATTTTCTTTCATGTAAAGAGTAAATTGTAATGTTTAAATGGTAAATATTGTAAAGTGAATAGTAAAATCACGATTTTACTGTTTGAAATGGTAATTTTTAGCAGTTGATCATTACTTATTATAAATCGACTGTTATTTATTACAGTTTACTTTTTTCCGTGAAGTATTATCTTCAATTGATGATACATATCGGTGTAAAATATCTCAAGCTGCTTATGGAAAATGAATGAATTTCATAAAACGCATTGAATTTATTGTTTTTGCTATCGTAATAATTCCTATTTTATCTCGAATAATATTATTAACATTTTTTTGCTTCTGCATTTTTTACATTTTAAATAAAACTACGTTTATGATGAAGAATACAATATAATGTTTAACAATATTCGTTCAACAGAAAAACCATTGTTTGTTTGTTGACAATGGAATTCATTTTTCAATAGAAAAATTTTAATCCGGTATTCGGGCATTTATTTTACTGAAATATAAATATTTCTAGATAATTGTTAAAGTATTTATCTGACAGCAAATTTATGTTGATAATTTTGATGCGCTGGGTATTTGATATTGGAAATTATTTTAAGTTAAACAGAATTTTTAACAAAATCCTGATTGTATAAATTTGATTTTTTTATGTAATTAAATAATTATTCACTGATATATTTACAATAGATGTGTAAAAAATGTTTTTAATGAATAAAAAAATTTTTTTAGGATCGTAAAATTATTCAAATTAAAAAAAAATGATTTTTAAGAGAGGTTGTCTTGATTTAAGAAATTTTTTATTGAAGAATTATAATAAACATTATCTTTAATGAATATAATAAAATTTTTTTTATCCAAATAAATTTTATTAAAAATAAAAAAAAAATTTTTTTTTCAAATGTTCTAAAAAGTATTTGAGACTTATTTTTTGTAGTAAAAATAAATAAATAAATAAATACATAGATATAAAGTTTGACTTGACTCAAAAGAAAAAATTCTTGAGTTAAGATAGAATTCTTGGTTTAGAAAAAAAATTCCTTGGCTCAAGAATTTTTTCTTTTGTCCCAATAATTTTATTATTTTCCATGTATTTTGGTTGTCCCAGACATTTTTTTATTAGAAAAATTGTTATTTTGTTACTAAAAAAAAATTTATTACGAAAGTAAAAAAACATTTCTATTTGGAGCATTGAAAACTAAAATGTAATAAATTTTGGTTTTTTTGCTATAAATTCGTAAACCACCGAAATATCAGTCCCCTGGGCTGTCCCATTCCCAAAATTAAAACTTTAAGATTAAATTTTAAGTTATTCGTCAATAATATATAATTTGGTCCATAATGTTTATAAACTTAATTAGTTAACTAACAATCTTCTTCAATAAAAAGTACCGAAAATTAATTTGTTTCATTAAATTGATTAAACCAAAGTTTGTCCCAGGCATTTTAAGAACAGTCCCCTGCCAGAAGTTCAAAGCAAAAAAAAAATCCAGCGTGTTATTTTACCTTTTGTAAGGTTTATAAGGATCTAACTAGCCTTGAGTTAATAATCATAGGGCTGTTAGCGCTTTATCGCCATTTTATTTAGTGTCTAAGCACCGTTTGTGCTGGAAATATGTGTCTGGGCCACTTCAAAATTCAGTTCCCATCGAAAAAGCAAAAATTAAATCGGTTGTTTATTTATTATGATTAAGCTGATAGTTTTGTAGCCCTTGTTAATTTTTTTTCTAATAAAATCAAAAATAAATTGGTCGGACAATTTTGTACAGATTTAAGACGTTTTTACAGAGAATCACCCATTTGTATAATTTAAGTATAAAAATAGAACCTCGCTAATTAAAATCCAAAATTAAAAGCTAGAATTCAGTAGTGAAAATACTAAAATTATTATCGAGGGTTGAATTAATTGGCCAGGATTTATTTACTTGATGAAATAAAATATTTTTTGTGTAAGTTTATTAACTTAATAAGCCATAAAAGCGAGGAGTAGAGTCCTGAATATTATTTTTTAAACGAGTTAATTTGAAGGATCTAACGAGAGTTAATTTTGCAGGCTGGTAGACTTTGCAGAAGACAACCGGGGTCCGTACATCGGAATAGCAGCGGGGAACATAACCCTGGTGGGTTGCGGTCGGGCGATATATAGCCAGGGCTTGCGGGAAAGACGACCAAGTACGATGACTTCAACAAGCTCCTCCTTGTCCTTCTCTGGATCCTCGGGGACGGCATCAGCGAATCCACAAGCAGGAACACTGAAGCTCAAGCTCGCTCGTCCTCGTGGAAACAAGAGCATCAGTAGCCTTGTTGGTGACTTTAACAGTGTACGAGGTCACCGGCTTGAGGTACTTGTCTGCAATTACGGAGGTATCGATCGCACAACACCCCGGAATCTCTACGAGGATGGAATGCCTGGGTACTGTCCCGAGGGTCTCACTAACAGTCCTCGCTACAAGTATTTGTGCCGTGAGTTGTTGTTATACAATGCTTTCTGTTAATCAGATTGCTTATAGTTTTAATTTCGACATTCATACACATGCACCTCATCAAAATTGTGTGAGTTTACTTTGAGCGTAAGCAGCTTACTCTTCAATTGGAAGATATTTCCTTAAATTAAGTTCCTGATGAGACGGCATTGAATTATGACAAAAGAAATATCTGCAGATATTAAATATATAAATATATTTCTAATCCCCAGACAATGATGAATAATACGTGGTATTATATGGTGAATTTAAATTAACAGAACGTAATAATAATAATGATAATTAAAAAAAAAGGGTCGAGTGGGAGAAAAAAATTTTCGAGTAGAAAACTCTTGAGACGTACGTACGTACGTGTATATGCAGTAGTTAAAACTTTAGTACGATCCGACGTGGGTAAACAGAGTGAAACTTTACCGCGTAATTCGACGCTCGCAATTAAAACGACTCGTCGTTTTAAACTATGTCGATAACCACTTGGATGTTTTTTTTTTTTGTATATTTTTTAATGTATAATTATTATTTTTTTTTATCAATAACATGGAGGGTATGAACATCGGTTTTAGGAAGCTGTTTTTCGTGGAAGTATTTTTAGAATATAGTGTAGAAATTATTTTTTTATTCAAGCTAAAATTTATAAAAAATCTAATAAAAAAACAAAATTTTTTTAAGTCTGTTTGGGAGATAACGTAATTATGTAACGGGAGCTATTTTCACCATTACATTTCCACGTATTTCGTGGAAGTATTTTTAAAGGATAGTGTATAGAAATTATTTTTTTATTCAAGAAAAAAATTATAAAAAAACTGATAGAAAAACAAAATTTTTTTCTGTTCGGGAAATAATGTCTTCGAATCTTTCTGATACAAGATTAAAAAATGAAATCAAACTTGATATTGCATTTTTTTTATTTTAAGAAATACTTGTTGGAGGAAAAAATTAATGACAGGCGGTAATTAATGGAATTTAACTTTCAGTGCGTCACAAAGTATTAATTTTTTTTATTTATCAATAAAATGTTTTTCGCGGAAGTATTTTTAAAATATAAAGTGTAGAAATTATTTTTTTATTCAAGAAAAAATTTATAAAAAATCTGATAGAAAAACAAAATTTTTTGTTTGGGAAATAATGTAATTTTGTAACGGGAGCTATTTTCACCGTTTTTTGATACTCTGAACCATTTTTGAGGGGGTAAATACCAGTTTTGGACACAAGTTACTAAAATAAAACTGTTCAAGAAAATAATTGATTAAAAAAATAATCAAATTTTGCTGTCTCTAATAATTTATTTAAAAAACAGACTACTAAATATAACAAGGTAAAAAATAATTTTTTGATGATTAAACAACAAAACATTACAACCAGTTACACTAATTTAAAAAAATAGTTAGTCTGTTTTTAGTTGTCACTGTTTGTGGGCAGTAGCATTTTTTTTTCTTAATATTTAGGTTACATTAGCGCAAACATACTTCTAAAGTGTATAATCAAAGTACATATCTAAGTCTACATCACTTGTTCAGGTTTTTCTCAACAATAACGTCGAGAAATACCCAAAACTGATCACTGGATTTATATTTATATTTTTTCCCGTCTTAATCTATTAAAATGATTCTTCGGTGCTTTTTATAAGTTTTTAAAATATTAAAACGCCCGTTTGTACATTTAATACCGTGAAAATTTTTTTGAATTTGTATTTATACGGCAAAAGAAAATCCAGATCGTATTTCAAAATCAATGATTCAATTATTGACTTTCAAAACACACAACATCAGTAAGCACAAACATAGAGTATATTTATCAATTATCGCAATAATTATGATATATATTAAATATATATTCAGCCAGAGCAATGATAATTATTAAGAGATAATATTATAAATTTATTCAAGCATTTATGACGGATTAATTAGCACTTGAATAGAGAAACTATTTTTTTGATTTTTCATGCATCTAAATAAAGTAGCGGTAGATCTACCCTCTAAAATGTTCAAATAAGCCCGACAACACTTTGTTGTCAAAGGAGCGCTCTTTAATTTTTGACAATAATGAACATTAATAGAACATTATATTTATCTGTCTCTTAGGTAAAAAGAAGAAAGAAGAGGAACAATGGAGCATTGTCGGCAATACACGAAGTTCGAGTTATATTGTTCGACAGTCAGCCTCAAAGCTATTTCTATTTATCCTCTACCAATATCTTATGAATGGTCTATTGTCTAGTGGATTTACAGCACAGCAATAAAAATTTAACGATCCACAAGGGAATGTGATTATGAACTTCACCATTATCTTCATGCACTCGACTCACCCGGACTTAGATATTATCCACATCAACATCTTCGTCGATCTTTATAAGACTTGTTCTGTACTTTTTTCCTTATTTTCGTCATCTGCGTTCGTTCTGAAACCTGGAAGTGGCGCCCGATTAACTAAAAAGATATCCGACAAACAATGCGACAATTGACAATAGTGTGCACCCGTTGTCTCTTTTACACTCTCTCAATTTGCTCCCTGCGGGTAACTTTAAAAAATAAAAATAATAATGAAGGAAAAAGGAGCACAGAGATGAGTAGAGCAGAACAAAACAGAACAAACAAAAAACACAAAGTTTGCTATGACAATTAGCAACTCACTTTTGTATCCCCCTTTTCTCCCAAAGAAAAGAATAAATATAAAAAAAAAGTAAACTCTACTTGAGAAGAAACAACTCGGCACTCTATTTTTTTATCTGGGGGTTATAATTGGCTCAACACTTGTACCTAATTTTAGAATTTGTTTATTATTTTTACAATAAATTTCATTTCATCACTCTTCTTATTTTTTCTTGAGGTTCATTAAGCTTGACGGAATAAATAAATTTTATTCAAGTTGTTAGTTTTTTTTTTTAGTTAAAAATATTTATTTTTTCCATTCAATTTAATTTCAAGGATTTTAATAGAGTGCTCTCTTAATGAAGTTTAATTAATAAATGTTGTTAAATATAACTAACTTTATAGACATTCAATCAATGAAGAACATTGTCTCTCAAGCGGAAAAGATGATTTTTATTTAAATACTAAAAGCTAAATGATCTTTGATTATTAATATTGTTTTAAGTTAAGTAATGGAATTTTAAATATTAATTATAATTTTTCTTTATCGTTTTAATTGTAAGATTATTCAACTGAAGATATTTCAACTGCTTTAATTTAATAATAAATTAATTAATATAATTTTATTTAAAAAAAAATACATTTTATATTTTTATACAAAATTTCCAGCTAAAATTTTCATCGGTAATTTTTTTTCGTCCGCTATTTTAATAAAAATAAAATAATTTATTAAAAATAATTCGCTATTTTATTGAAAATAAATATTTTGATTAATAATTCAATGACAAAAAATATTTTAATTTCGATAAGAAGCTAAAAAAAATCATTAAGCATTATTAATAAAAAAAAGTAACTTATTAAAAAAATTCAAAGTCACCCTTACATGTCTATCTTCATAAAAAATTATCAAAAAATTTTGCTTTAATTTTTCAGTCTTCTAATTAGATAATAATGAGTATAAAAGAACAATAACTTAAAAAAAGCCCAATTTTAAAACTTTATTTTCCTCAAAATTCTCTGATATGATTAACGCGGAGTATTCTCTCGGCCATTTAATTTAAATTCCCAGCAAACTTAACCGAGCAATAAAAATATTTTAGCTCTAATTAAAAAAAAAAGCCGTGTGAACAGTTGCGGTTAAAAACCGCAGAATCAATCATTTTGTTTGATGGATAAACCTAATATATGTTTGTGGGAATAGCGAGAGCTTTCGGTTGCGGTGAAGCGACCAGTTGACGTTCAAAACCAGCGTTTATCGTGTGTAGAAAAATAAAAAATTACAAATTCAGGTACACTAAATCAGAACACCGGTATAGGCAACACATGTCACATGTTATACATTTTTTGTGTTTTGGCTCTGTCTCTGTCCGTGTCAGAGCGGAAGAAAGAGAGCTGGTAAAAATGGAAGAACAAAGCGGAATATAAAGAGAAATCTCCGGTGGTTTTGCCCGAGCTTCACAGAGACTGGACAAATAAATGATAAAAAAATGATAACCGCGAACCGCGTCAGAAAACTCCCTAGACAGCCCTGTTATAATTGTTTTATTTCGATTCCACGCGGCTCCCTTTCTTCTTTTCTTTCGTTTATTTATTTATTCATTCATTCATTCGTTCTCCCATTTTTTAATTTATTTACCTCATTTTGTTTTAATAAACTTAAACTTCCTCGATTGCATGCGTGCCAGTCCACTAAAAAATTGTCATTTTTTATCCACACCGAGATACACATAAAATAATAATGGCAACAAAAGGGAAAATAGAATAAAAGTAAACAAAGTAATACTACAAAGAACCAGAGGTACACATTTAATTAAAAACCAGAGGTACACCGCAGTTGCTTCTACTGGTGCTTCTTTTCCTTCCTCTTCTTCTTATTTTTTTTTCTTCTCTGTATCTTTTTTGTTTTTTCCGACAGAAGTGAAGAAAAGAAAATAATGT
Organism: Cotesia congregata; assembly: GCA_905319865.3. Taxonomy (NCBI): domain Eukaryota; kingdom Metazoa; phylum Arthropoda; class Insecta; order Hymenoptera; family Braconidae; genus Cotesia; species Cotesia congregata. The sequence continues at coordinate 4,412,039 of CAJNRD030001122.1, forward strand.
TTGAAAAATAAATTAAAAAAAAAAAAAAAAAAAAACGGAGCGAAATAAAAAGTTATTGTGGTTTGAAATGAAAAGTTTGGAATAACAATTATTTTATTGAAGTTGCGGGTGTAAAATTGAAATTACAATAAAAAAATTTATTTTTACAATTGCTTACAGCTTTTATCCTGTTCTTTTTTATTAATATAACATTTAATATAAGGAAGGTGATTGATCGAGGGAATTTGTAGGATAAATTTAAATATTCGCCGTGGAGAATAAAACAACAAGACGGTTTTATTTTAAGAGATGGAGGATGTGATACCTCGGTGTTGGAAAATATTTTTTTTAGTTTGATATATTTATCCTTGACATTATTTTTTGTTAGCTTTTATTCTGGAATAGCCTCTCAAGAAGCTTTCACCGAAGGGATAGACCGAGACCGGAAGCAGTATACCCTCACCGAATGGACAAACAGAAGTTAAGAGCCCACTTTTTTGAGGTAAATTTTACCCTGAAGAATGTCAATCGATTTTTTATAAGATTACTCGAGGACTCTCGCCGATTTCGCTCTCGTTTGCACTTTTACCACTCGTTCTCTTTCGTCTTGAGAAATTTCGGTGTTTGTCAATTTTTAAACCCTCGTAATTTATAAATAAATTATTGTTGTAAATACTTAAAACGCGCTTGAATAGCAAAGCAAACTAAAAAATGAAAAATCATTTTTATTTTTAATTATTTTCGATAATAATTAAATTAATTTATTTTAGGGTAAAAAAAGTGTCGATCCTTGAGAAAATTTTCATATTTCCGGAGAAGGTGATTGTTCACATCGATATTAAATACTTTTCGTGGTTATAAGTTATAAATAATAAAAACAAATAATCCAGTTTATATATTTGGAGTCAATTTATCTAATTGTCTCTCCTCTGTAGCTCAAATAAATTTTTTATTTCAAAACCGTAAAAAATAGAGCAAACTCGGGAAAACAATGCCACGAATACTAATTGAATTATATAAAAATATTCATAGAATTGAAAATCAACGGAGTTAATCCCGAGTATTGACGATACTCGATTGATAAATTCAATTAGTTTAATAACTTTCACTTTACTACAATAAAATTAAAATCTTGGTAAATAAATAAGCTGAACTACCTCAATTGTGGTATATTCATCTCTGAGATATTAAATAATAGCAAAACTAGAATTGTTACTGCAATTATTAATTTTTATTTTATTAGAAAATCGAACGCGCTTTGCGCATTTCTGTCAAAATGTTTATTATCGACAATTTAATTAATCAATATTTTCACAAATTTTACTCATTAATATTTAACTGTTGCCATGGTAACCGTTGCTATGATAACCATTGCCAAAAAAGGTCACCATAGCAACAAAAAGCGACAACAATGAAAACTTCACATCAACTTTTTAATAAAAGTTATGATTATTTTCATGGAAAAAATTTGCCATAGCAACCGTTACCATAGCAACGGTTACTATAGCAACAGTTACCCTAGCAACGAAAAGCGACAACAGTGAAAACGTCACATCAACTTTTTACTAAAGGATACACAAAAAAAAAATTAACTTGAATCAAGTAAATAATTTTGAAGAACTTCATCTTCTTGATTTTGAGTAAAAAATTCTTAAACTAAGAAATTTTTCTTGGTTCAAGAATTGCACGCCTCATAAGCGAAGCGTTGAGGTAGTGCTCTACTCTCGACATTTCAAAAAAACCAGTTTTCTCGAAATTTAAATTGATTTTTTTTTTATATCGCACTTACAGGTTAATCTGAGTGTACTAATATCAAGTCAAATAATTTGTCAGGCACATCAAATATATTTTCTGGACGTCCGTGTGTCTCTGTTTATGGATTGGTGTATCCAGCAGGGAAATTGGTCGAAAAAATGATCGTACCGGAATAATTTTTTTTTTAATATCTAAAGTAACACACTTAGGACTTTCTTAATTAATATGAGCGTTCAATTCACTGTCGTTAAATTATTATTTATAAAAAACTAATATACAACTGTGTATTTTTTTGTATAATTATCTATACATTTTAGTATAGTATTTTTTTTCCTCACCTGTTTATTATTATTTTGCTTTTTATATTTTATTTTAATCAATTTTATTTTAAAAAATGAAATTATGAGGCGTGCACTTTTGGATTTTCCAAACTTTTTTTCTCATAATTCAATTCAATTTTTTTTTTGTGTAGAAATATATTTTACAAGCAATTGAAATGGTATAAATTATTAATTGTTATGTAAATTATTAGTTACTGCTTTCATTTGCAATAATTAACAGAAAAAAAAAAAGTATAATATTTTTTTAATGAGATTTCAATTGATATCAAGCTGACGTATATTAATTAGTGGGTCAATGTGATTATAAGAAAAAATTTTAAATTATCCGAGGACATGTCGAATTATTGATACCATCGATCGCACATATCGCTTGTCAAATATTTTTATTTCAACGTTACTCTGTCATCTCTCTATTTTTTATTTTGTTTTTATCAGTATTGCTATTATTATTATTATTATTATTTATATTAGTAGTAGTAGTACGACTATTATTATTATTATTACTGTTACCGTTGTTGTTATTTATATATTTTTTCATACACCTCGGCCAATCTAAATTGCTGTCACACAATAGATAAATCAACTCGGATTGTAAATTATAAAGTGTTGTGTACAAATCAAAAATATAAAAACGCCAATAAAATACGAGAGAATAAATTAATAATAACAGTAATAAAAATACACAAGTAAATAAAACACATTTATATGGATAACATGAAAATGTTTTGGTACTATCGCTCTTCCAACTATAGTTGGCTAGTAAGTGTTCATTATTAATAAATTGTTTTTTTCATTTAAATTAGCAATAATAATAATTACCACAATAAATTTGTGGTGAAAAATTTTAATTGAAAAATTTTAATATTTTGTGGTAAGGTTAAGTAACAATTTTATGACATTTGAGAAAGTAACCTCTAGGTATTGATAAATAAAAATTTTAAAAAAATTAATAACAACTAGCAACCGGCAGTCACTATGCGACTGCTGAGGTTTACGAATTATGAATTAGAAAACTTTGGCTTAATGATTTTTTTATGTTTATAATCGCACTGTATATAGTTTGGGTACTTTTAAAATAAATTTTAAAAATTATAGTGCTATCACAGGATCAATTACAAATAATTTAATGGACAAATGTGACCGAACAAATTTATAGAAGCAAAAAACTCCTTCAAAAACTTAACATAAGAAATTGACTATCACTTAAAAATATATAAAACCTATAAAAATTTCTTTAAAAATAATAATATGCTCGTCACAAAATTTTCCTTACTCACTTAATTATTTAAATCATAAATAACTATCGCTAAAAAATATCAAACCCAATTTACGATAAAGATTGATACCCGTTACCAAATTTTTCTTAGGGCCAGTTTTTTAATCCGAGATAAAATTACTGCCAATATAATAATAAAAATAAATAATTCAGCACAGTGATATTGCGTACGAGTAGTTCTCCCTGAATTCAGTCATTTATTTTTAATTAAAATAAATGAACATTAGCCGTATGCCACAGAAATACTAATCTCCGTGACAACTTGCTGATTGTAAATGAATAAAATAAAAATTAGGAAAACGGATGACCCTGAAGGCCATCCCTGCAACTTTCCGCTAATTCCATATATATAAGCGCTTGACATTGCGCTTGTAACATTATCGAGCTCCAAATTACAATTTATGTGTTATTTTGAGCTCTCCGAGCTCAAAGCGGTCACTGTTCTATGCTTTTGAGCTCTTTGAGCTCATATCTTGCGTTTGATATATCTATTATTAATCTATAATAATTGTGTTAATTAATTTAAAATAATTTAAATGACACAATAAGAGGTTATTATTATTTTTATGATATATTTATTTTTTATTTAAATAAATGACAAAATTCACGTCGCTAAATTATTTATTTATTTTTTTTTTATTATATTGACAGTACTTTTATCTCGGATAAAATTTTATCCCGGCTTGAAAAACTGGCCCTTAATTATATAAATTAATTTTTGACATATAACCACATTCATGTGTACAAAACGAAATAAATAAATAAACAAATTTTGTTTATCGCAAAATTCGAATCTATTAAAAACTACTTCGAAAACTTATCATAATAAATAAACTATTTTAGAAACGCATATGAAACATTGAAAAGGCACTAATTCAGGTCTCGACCTTTCCAATGATACTAAATTCCATTTAAAAACTAATTTTATCATATAAATACACACCACAAAATTTTGCTTATTCTCTTAATAATGTAAATAATAATTTCAGGTTTGGAAATTCATGGTTTTAGATAACGAATTGCGATCGCTGTTTCGCATTGGCTATGATTGTGGCTTCATAACATTTATAACCACTACATTAACAGTAGTCATATTTATATACGCTTTAATGGTAATTATTAATTAAATAATTCATTATTTTTCATACATTAAATATCAATAGCTTTATATAGTCGATAGATATCGAGACTATTGCCTTGATTTTTAAATATTTCTATCATAAATGTGAAAATTTTGAATATAAAAACAATATCCCTTCGGAAAAACTACACCCGCAATAATATATCATTTTTCCAATGTTTAAATTTAATAATTCACAAAAAAATAATCCTCTTTATATACAACTGATATTGTTTTTCACTTTTAAATGAAACCGATATAGAATTTTAACCATGATATTTTATTATCTTAAAATGAAGTTCGAGTTACGTTAATTTAAATGAACGAAAATAATTATTAAATTTGAAATAAGTCAATTTTAATTGGATCGAAATTTAAAAGCTGATAAAACTAATTTGATTCAATCAATTTAACATTTATAAAGATATCTTTTTTTTTTAATGTCATGTAATTCTCATTATCAAATCAGACATCACATAAAATATTCATTTTTTATAAAATCAAACTATCGGATGAATAATTAAGGTGATAGCTCCAATAATACCAAAATTTGCGGGCATAATAACGATTATCGACATAAAAGTTAAAATAATGTCAATTATTTTTAATTACTTAAAATTTCTATTCACAGAGCACTAAAGTCGCAAAGTCAAACAAGACATTGTGTCAAACGTTGCAGAATGAGGCGAGCGAGGTAAATCACCTTTTTCCGTTTTTGCCTTCTCTTTATAAATTTTTATTTTTCTCAAGTTCCTCCTCAGTCTACGCTTTTATTTTCTTATTCTTAGTTTTTTAATACTTTTTTCTCTCTTTCATCTGCATGAATATATTTTATATATATTTCATATATATATATACCATTGAATTGTCACAGAAACTACCTCGGAAGCGGAGTATTTTGAGTGTGAGACCGGGATACAATTGTATTCACAAACACGTAAGTCCGTTTGAGAGTTTTCGCCTGATTGTCTTGTTTCACTAGTGGAGTGAAATACACTCTCGGGAGGGAACAATGATCATGGTGATAATAAAAAATGACAGCTCTGGAAATCATAAGAGCTTTGGCAGTCTATTTTTTTTATTATAATCTTTGATTTCAGTTGCAACAGACGGATGTCTTTCAAGACAAAGCCAAACGGACGGTAAGATTAATTTTTAATTTAAAATAATTCGGGAGTTTTTAGGAAAACTTTGGAGGAAATTCTCCAGGAAAAAAATATATAAGGGTGATTCTCTGTAAGGATGTTTTTTGAATTTTTTTATTGGAAAAATTTTTATTTTGTTACTAAAAAAAATTTATTACAAAAGTAAAAAAATATTTCTATTTGGAGCATTGAAAACTAAAATGAAAGAAATTTTGGTTTTTTTGCTATAAATTCGTAAACCACCGAATTAACAGTCCCCTGGGCTGTCCCATTCCCAAAATTAAAACTTAAAGATTAAATTTTAAGTTATTCGTCAATAATATATAATTTGGTCCATAATGTTTATAAACTTAATTAGTTAACTAACAATCTTCTTCAATAAAAAGTACCGAAAATTAATTTGTTTCATTAAATTGATTAAACCAAAGTTTGTCCCAGGCATTTTAAGAACAGTCCCCTGCCAGAAGTTCAAAGCCAAAAAAAAATCCAGCGTGTTATTTTACCTTTTGTAAGGTTTATAAGGATCTAACTAGCCTTGAGTTAATAATCATAGGGCTGTTAGCGCTTTATCGCCATTTTATTTAGTGTCTAAGCACCGTTTGTGCTGGAAATATGTGTCTGGGCCACTTCAAAACTCAGTCCCCTGGGCCAGATAAAAATTCAGTCCCCTGGCAACTATTTTTATTTATAATTTATTTATAAAATTGGATCCATAAGTCTTAATATTATTCTAATTAATGTAAACATTCATTGAGAACTTGAAAAGTTGAATGCATTGAAATAGTTTGCTTGATTTTTCTCAATTGGATATAAAAAACAGTCCCCTGTCATATTATATGGCAAAAGACACACAAATATCGAAAAAACAAAAATTAATTTGGCTGTTTATTTATTATGATTAAGCTGATAGTTTTGTAGCCCTTGTTAATTTTTTTTTATAATAAAATCAAAAATAATTTGGTCGGACAATTTTGTACAAATTTAAGACGTCCTTACAGAGAATCACCCATATGTGAGTTAAAAAAATTAAATTGATTTAAGACAAACACTTTTTAATTAATAAAATCATTTTGCACTAAAAGAAAATTTTTATTTTAAAAAATATTTGAATGTTGTAATAAGAAGTTAATTTTTAAACAATTCTATTTTTTAGTTTAAAAAATAAAAATTTTACTCACAGTAATTTCTTTGTTAAAAAAAAATAATTTTAAATAATTAAGAAATAAAATTGTTTAAAATTTACAATCAATTAATTTCTTGTCATAAAAATTTTCATTTTTTTTAAAAGAAATTTTCGTTTATGTTAAACATATGTATTTTTCCTTAAAATAATTTAAAACTGACTTTTATCATAAAAAAAAAAAAAAAAAAAAAAAAAAAAAAAAATACATGACTAAATTTAAAATCCCTCTGAATGTTTTTTTTTCCGGAATACTTATAAAAAAAATCTGGAGGTTGTAAAAAAAATTAGCATACCTAATGTACCTTTCTATTTATCACGAATTCAGCTGCACAAGGAGCACCTTGAAATAGAGCTGATGAAGAGTCGAATATCGTGCATGAATAAGCTTCTTGAGCCCAACGTAAGTTTTATATATTATTTTAATTTATAATATTTTTGGACTCCCATTGCTCAAGTAATGGTAACTGCTTTTTTCAGGTTTATTGTTAGCGAAAATTTATTTTCTCTCCCTCGGATTAAAAACAAAAATAGAATAATAAATGTTTGGTTGAAGTTAAGTGAGGACAAAAAAGCTTAAACCTCGGAGACGGAGGAAGAGAACTGAGAGGGCGCGACGGTTAAAAGAAGGAAAAGTTGAATAAATAAATACATAAATAAACGAAGAGATGCGATAATTTATACCCAGACAGAAAACAGCATTTATACTTCGGAGGTCCGCTAACGAGCGCTAATAACCCGGTTGCTTTACTTGGGCCCACATATATCTATATATGCTGCGGAAAAGTTGGAAAAAACGAGCAGGGCACTTTGAAACATCGGCTCGTTAGCAAGCTATTCTTTTCGGGTATTCCCTAATTTTTATTTCTTTTTTTCCATTTAATTCTTCTCTTTAACGTCCTTCTCTTTTTTTTTCTTACCACACTGTAAGCGGTGGATATTCACACGGTTTTTAAAATGCTAACGAATTTTCACAGTACATATGTATAGAGAAGCTATCACCCGGCGGTTTAACGTTGACTATAATTCGAATTAGCCGGATCGGCAGCGGAGGAAGCGAAAGAAGAAAAAAAAATCTAAAATAAAATGAAGTGAAGGTAAAAAGTAAAATAAAAAGATATAAGAAATGGTGATAGTGATAAAATAAAGAGAACGGGGTGACCGAGCCAATTGTTCTCAAGACGCGGATACGGGATAATGTATGTATATGTATATAACTCGCAATATTTCCAACAGTGGGTTTACAGCGTAACAGCAGAAGCAAGTCTCGGCGTACCGGGGCTCGGGGTTTAAATTTACCATTTCTGAATAATTCAACAAGACCACGGTGGCAGTTAACGTCAAGAGTCGGTTATAATACTACGACACTAATGTCTCAAGTCTTCATTATCTCAACAAACATCAGTTTACTATTATTATATATTTTGGTAACGATTGTTTTAATGCCTCATCTTGTCCCACTAACTGCTATCGTATAAACTTTATCCATAAAAATTTATACCTCACAACCTCAGGAATTTTAAAAAACTTGTGTCATTTTTGGTATTAATTTTTAAATAAAATGTTTCACTGCAAATCTTGTTTTGGCTTACTTAAATATGGTTATAATGATAATATTGTCTCCTTTAATTATCATCTCTCTGGCTAAATATAGATTTAACTTAATGCCTATGTGATAATTGATAAATATACTCTATGTTTGTGTTTACTGATGTTGTGTGCTTTTTAAAGTCAATAATTGAATAGTTGATTTTAAAATACGATCTGGATTTTCTTTTGCCGTATAAATACAAATTCAAAAAAATTTTCACGGTATTAAATGTACAAACGGGCGTTTTAATACTTTAAAAACTTATAAAAAGCAACGAAGAATCATTTTAATAGATTGAGACGGGAAAAAAATATAAATATAAATCCAGTGATCAGTTTTGGGTATTTCTCGATGTTATTGTTGAGAAAAACCTGAACAAGTGATGTAGACTTAGATATGTACTTTGATTACACTTTAGAAGTATGTTTGCGCTAATGTAACCTAAATATTAAGAAAAAAAAATGCTACTGCCCACAAACAGTGACAACTAAAAACAGACTAACTATTTTTTTAAATTAGTGTAACTGGTTGTAATATTTTGTTGTTTAATCATCAAAAAATTATTTTTTACCTTGTTATATTTAGTAGTCTGTTTTTTAAGTAAATTATTAGAGACAGCAAAGTTTGATTATTTTTTTAATCAATTATTTTCTTGAACAGTTTTATTTTAGAAACTTGTGTTCAAAACTGGTATTTATCCCCACAAAAATGGTTCAGAGTATCAAAAAACAGTGAAAATAGCTCCCGTTACAAATTTACATTATTTCCCAATCAAAAAATTTTGTTTTTCTATCAGATTTTTTATAAATTTTTTCTTGAAGAAAAAAATAATTTCTACACTTTATATTTTAAAAATACTTCCGCGAAAAACATTTTATTGATAAATAAAAAAAAATAATACTTTGTGACGCACTGAATGTTAAATTCCATTAATTACCGCCTGACATTAATTTTTTCCTCCAACAAGTATTTCTTAAAACAAAAAAAAATGCAATATCAAGTTTAATTTAATTTTTTAATCCTGTATCAGAAAGATTCGAAAAAATTTTCTTTTTTTATAAATTTTTCTTGAATAAAAAAATAATTTCTCCACTATCCTTTAAAAATACTTCCCCGAAAAACACTCTCTTAAAACCGGTCTTTATACCCTCCATATTACAGATAAAAAAAAAAATAATAAATTTTCATATGAGAACCCCGAAATTGTCCATATGAAAAAAGTTTACCCTTGAATTTTTCACCCCACCAATTCTTCTTTGAGCAGCAATAATAACAATTAATAGCTCCCTTATAAAAGATAAATACGGCCCTGTCAGTGGAACCTGCGCACGAGGGATAGATGGCGCTGGGATGGAATCTGGTTCGATTTGACGGCACCCCTCGCGTGTCCCACCCTCGCTTTGCACCCTCTTTTCTTCAGAATCCATATATATATATATATATATATATATATCTATATCTATGCATCCACACAGAACATTGTACTGTAGGTATCTAGCCAACAAGTAAGGGTAGCGGCTCGGCATGCTACCATAAGCTCTGCTCACCCTTCAGCCCTCACACCACCTTGGCAAAGTTTGTGAGAAACTGGCTCGTATTCGCACGAGGGGTCTTTGCTCCCGTTTAATATTTCACGAGAGTCCACAGGCCACTTTGAGCATCGACATGCGCACGCTATACAGGGGATGGGATAGGATAGAGGTATCGAAAAAGAGCACGACTAGAGTGGAGTGTGTCTATGTCGTCATCGTTCTCGTAGTCGTTGTCAAAAGATAACACACGGAATAGTCGGTAACACACCACCTACGAGCAGAGTATTCTCATTCTCATTCTCTCTATTGACCCCCTTCTTCCCTTCGGCCCATCTGTGCCCTATACTGTATAGTATTGCCTTATATCTAACCGGGCACTTGACAATTTTCGACGTTCTCGATCGATCCGCAAGAATTTTTCTCACCTTATATGTATTTTTATTTATTTTATTTCATTTCATTTTATTTTATTTACTTTTTTTATCACAGGGTGTTTTATTTGCTCTCAGCTCGCCCGTTCTTTTGCCATTCTGCTGTCGACAGGTCCGAGAACGCCTTTTGAGAAATGTACGCTCTACTCTACACCCCCAACCCACGGCTTTGTATACACTTTTCACACATATTTATGCATGTGTGCGCTGGGTAATAATAATACTCGGCAAACACCGTAAGAATATTTTTTATCTTACTATCAACTGCTAAAGTCCCAGTTATTTTTTTATTTTTTTTTTCTCCAATATTTTCGGTTTATTTATTTACCCGTTTTACTATCTTCGTCTTTTAAAATTAATGGAACACACGTGCACGCCACCAGTTCTTGTGTATGAACAAGAACCCCTTTCCTATCACCCATCACCCATCACTTACCGTACATTTTATAATCTATTTTTAGAAACAGAAATACGGGTGGTTATATATAGACAGCATATTTGCAATATTATCTTGACCCCCACGTACTTTCAAGGCATGTCAAAGCTGTCACGATAGATTTTTCAGAAATTTTTAAATTTTATTACTACGGAAATAACTGGATTGAAAGATCAGAAGTTTTATTTTCTGGTTGACTTTATTGAAAAATAATTTTTTTTGGATATTAAAATTTTTAGAAAGAAAAAAAATCGAAAATTTGGTTAAAATTGCAACTGCATTTATTATTCGTAATTTATTGAAAAAAAAATTTTTTTTCACTCTTCAGTGCATTTAAAAGTATCAATTGATAATAAAAAAAAAAAAAATACAAATATTTTGCTTTAAATTCCAGAATTTTATAATATTAAAACTTTTTTTTTAAATTAAAAAAAAATAATTTTTGCAGTTTTTAAAGATTATAATAATAATAATAATAATACACCACAAAAAATTAATTAATTAATTAGAATTAAAATTAGATCAAAAGTTTTTTTTCTCATTGACTTTATTAAAAAATATTTTTTTTAGCGCATTAAAATTTTTACAAAGAAAAAAAAATTTTTTTATATCGAAAATTTGCTCAAAATGGCAATTGCATTTATTATTAAACGTAATTTATTGAAAAAAAAAATTTTTTTTTCACTCTTCAGTGCATTTAAAAGTATCAATTAATAATAAAAAAAAAATACAAATATTTTGCAGTAAATTCTAATTAAAATTTCAGAATTTTATGATATTAAAACTTTTTTTTAAATTAAAAAAAAAATCATTTTTGCAGTTTTTAAAAATTATAATAATAATAGATTAAAAAACAATTAATTAATGAATTAAAAAATTCCTGAATCAAGTAAAAATTGTTTAAGTAATGAAAAATAATTTTTTTTTAAATTAATAAAACGATAAAGCTCTTTAAAATAATTTTTTTGGTCAAAAAATTAACTCACAAATCTAAAAATAAAATAGAGACACAATCTAAGTACCTACTGCATCAATGATATATAATCGAATCTATGTAAGTACATATCCATAGTGACACAATAGTTATAGGAGAAGACGCTGTTACATATATGATATGAGCTGGTACTCAGACACTTTAGCTGTGATGAAGGGACGCACAGCAACTTTACACCGCTATTCTTCAGATTTACGTGCTCTTTTGGACACCGTAACCGTGTGTTAAAAAGGTCACACGTGTGGGCGACGTATTTTTATTGATCTCTAAAAATAATGGACTTTCGAAAAGCGGATAAAAATGATTTTAACATTTTTTACGCCCCTATTTGTTAACTTTTTTCCGTGAAAAATTAAAACCCCAAGTTTGGAGACCGTTCTTTTTGTTCTCTTAGCCCCCGATCCACACCGTGGAATTATTATTTTTTTTTTCCATGCATTTCAAGAGCTTCCAAAGTCAGCTAAAAACTTTTCTAAAAGATATTTTTACGATTTCACGACAAATTCTTTAAGACCCTTTTTTTATTTAAAGTTTACTACTTATAATTCTTAAACTCCGTTATAGTCGGAGTTATTTTATTTTGTTTTTATCTTTGGCTTCTCCCTGGCATTTATTCAGTAATTTTAACAATTTAAATTGCCCACAGAGCGTCATACATCGGCGAATTTATTAATTTCAACCAGAAAATTCCTTCCTCACTTTTACTTCTCTCACAAAAGAAAAGTATTATTTACGAAGAATAAAGCTCGGTATACAAAGCATGTATGTAGGTCTATCTATATGTAGATTATAAATATATACATATATGTTTGAGTTATTTACCCGAGCTTTCTCGTCTATGAGATCGTACTTTAGTAAATGGCAAATCCTGATTCCGCTGTTTTTTATGTATTTTTTATTCATTTTATTTCATTTCATTTCTTTTATTTATTTTGTTTGTCTCTTCCAAGCATGCCACATCAAAGAAGGAATAGAAGACCAAGTAGAACACACGGATAAGGGTAGAATAAATAAATCTCAAATCCAGGAAAGTTTATTGGACCTCGAGTGAACACACTTGACTGTCGATTATTTTTCTTCCCTAGCTAAAGAATACACACGCATATATATAGCTATATATATAGAGTCCTTTCTTCACTTCTTTTATAACGTTAATACTCTTTTGATAGAAATAAGAAAAAATAAGGCTTACCATTTAATGAATAAAGTGATAATTAAAAAAATAATGCCGGTATTTCTATATAATAGTTATAATAATAATAATAATAATAATAATAATAATAATAATAGTAATAGAAAAGAAACGGGAAAAAATAAAAGAGAATAAATGAGTCGCTCGAGGAAAAATAACTTGTGAGTTCCCGGATTTTGTTTCAGGCGATTAACTAGTACGTTAGAGAATCTCATTTTTAATCTGACAGTCTATTTTGCCTTCAGCTACAATATATATGTTAATGTATTTTTATACATACGTATATATATTACAGAGAGCCAAAAAAATCTAATACTTTTTTTCAGAGTTATCGAAAGCAAGAGTCTGTTAAAATTTGAGCTTGTGACTGATCACGATTTTTTGTTGTCTGATAAGGTAAAGTACCCAGTAGTTGAACAGATTTCAAAGTAAAACGTATTTGACCCTACTTTTGATATATAAAGATGTAATTATTAGTTCAAATTAGTGATTTTCATGAAAATATAAACAATTTTGAATTGATTGAAGTGCAAAATAACGCAAATAATTGAATATTTATAATTTGACAACGTTTTTAAGATAGACTATGAAAGGAGTAGTAGTTGAACAATCAATTCTGACAAGCCGCAGTAGTTGAACTAATAAAATATATGGCAACAGGCACACCAAAAATTTTTAACGTTTTATTGAAATATTCAAAGATTTATAAGATATTATTGAATAATATTAAAAATAATACTGTGGATATTTAATATGTTCATTTAAAAATGAGAAACATTTGTATTTGATTTTTTAATTACATCTTTTATGAATGACAAAGTAAATTTTCAATTATAAATCAAAAAAACTCAATTCAAAACGTTCAATAATTTTTAACTATACTAATTTTTAGTTATAAAACTTATTTAATTTGCAATAATTAATACAAATTACAATACTGCTCATTAGTCTATAAACCTATCAAAGGTTAGAGTGCTGTTAAAATTATACGGCCTCAGCTTGTTCAAGTTCTGGGTACCGCTTTGAAAATTGGGAGGTATAGTTGAACGCTAAAATTTAATATAAAAATTATAGTTTATGTCTTTGCAAAAAATATATATTATTTAGAAAAGACTATTTCATTGGGTGGTACAATTTTTTTCACTTAAAATGATGATATACCGTTTTTTTAATTAACTGATTGTTCGGTTTACGGTTTAGTACTTTTTTCATGAAAAAAATAGCATCTATCGGTTATTCTCGACATGTCAACTTTAAAGTTAACAAAAATGTAATTGTTTTGATTTATAATTGAAACAACTTACCAAAATCAATTACTGTATCATTGAATAATTATAATATGCGCATATTACTCATAATAGTCATAATATATATACAGATTTTGTATTACAACAATTCTAAAAGTCTGTTCAACTACTGGTCCCATTTTTAGAAGTGTTCAAGTACTGGGTACTTTACCTTACTTTATTTATGCCAAGGCCTACCGGCCAGATGGCAATATTTAAGATACAAATAAAATGACATGTTAATAAATTACATAATTGATATTATAAAAACTGTAATGATAAAGTTACAATTCATTTGATAATGGGTTACTAACAACTATTTTTATATTTTTAAATTTGGTACAATTAATTAGAATTTAAACAACAACTTATAAACGACGTATAATTTAACATTTTGTTATAATAACTAATATCACAGAATTTATAATTATCATTGATATTTAATAAAATTAGCTAAAGATGACTCTAAATATAAATAGATAAAATTGAAGATTCACAACAAGATTTATTAATTAAATTTTTAATTTATCTGATAAGTTCACATGATATGCTTACATCCAATACATCAATTTTTATTTTGAGTATATCATAATAAAGCATCTAAGTTTAACAGATGATCAAAAATTTTATTTTTAAATATCTTGTAGAATTTTGTAACTCTTCTTGGAATAAAAAAAAAATTAGATCAAATTGTTGAAACTGTTCAATTTTTTTAAGATAAAAATTTTTAGATTAGATTAGATTAATTTTATTATTATGCCAAAGCCAATTTGGCCAGATGCAAATTTTCGGAAATTAAGTACATAAATTTGTTTAACAAAAATTTTCATTTATGTTTATTAAAATCATTAAAAATTAATTTTTTATCAATTTTGAAGAAACAATAACTCTTAATTTAAAAATTCCGTCAAAGCTTAAAAGCCAAAATTTCCAAGTAAAATACCTTAATCTCTGGGGATCTAATTAAAAATTTTTCCAATTAAGTCGTCTTTAAAATGATAAAACCTAAAAGACTTATCTCGTTAACGAACCAAAAAGTAGATCCACTGAAGCAGACTAATTTTATTTAAATTTCGCTGGGAGTATTAAAATATATGAATAGTCAGTAGTATTCAGTAGCAGTCGGTTATTTTTAGTATATTTAGGACAATCAAAGTCCAACAAAACAGAGATATAAAGTTACTGAGGATGACTTGATTTTCGAGAGGGTGCATTAGACTGAAACACGCACATTTTAGCTTATCGCTTAACTGTATGATCAATCTAAGTGTTTACAGAGCTTAAGTTACCTCGTTTAACCTGCTGTTAAGGGTTTTAAGGTAGCTTTTGATGGTATACATCAGGGTTATAGGGCGGTGCATCTCTAGTACACAAAAGCTTTAGAGCTTTGAGTTTCTGGCTCTACTCGAGAAGAGACATTTTATCCGCTTGTATTCCATTCTCTTATACCTTCTAAATTCCTTTTTTATCACCCTTTAGATGTGGAACCCGACTACAGAATCGACAATGCAGGTCCCTGGCTACAGACTTCAGACTGCTGCAAATCTCTTTTTAATTTACTCCAGTTAAGAGATTATGACTTTTCTTTAATGCTTCTATTCTTTATGGGTTTATTTTTGTTTTAATTTTTTCAACAGTAAAAAATTTGGTTTATTTTGAATATTTTGTAGATTAAATAAAAATTAATAATAATAATAATAATAATAATAATAATAATAATAATAATAATAATAATAATAATAATAAAATGTTGGGACGAAAGAAGGGAAAATCTGTATGAAAAAGGTTTCGTTGAGCTTCGTTAACGAGGGAATATACATTGCTCTACTTTTCCTCTCGTCTCTACTCTACGTTTTTACCATCAACTACTCTCAAAGTCTCTGACAGTGGGTAACATGGAAAAAATAAAAATAAAATAAAACATAAAAAAAAGCAGACGAAAAGAAGATAAAAAATAAGATAAAAAGGATCAAGACAACGTGAAAGGGAGTGCTGGCTGGTAGTAGGCGACAAGAACAAGAAAACCGAAAAGAGAAGGGCGAAAGGGAGGTTTGAGGATGGAGGATAGAGAATCGCGGAGATAAAAAAAAAAAAAAAAAAAAAAAAAAAGTAAAATCACGAGACGACGTAGACTTTACGAGACAAGATTACTGAAATACGATCAGATTAATGTCCCGTTAAGGAACTAATTGACAATGGGGATTATAAAAGAAACAATCGAATTAACGTTTAAAAGTGAGAATTTTTAGAACACGGGTTATAGATAACAGAAGATTGAATTTAAAATAAGCCGATTTAAGAGATCTACGGATCGAACTAAAATAATACAAGATAACTGATTTAGTGATATAATAATAATACTCGGAAATATTTATTTATATTAATAACTTTGCGATGATATCTGCGGAAAATTGTCAGCGAAAAAATAAAACGGATTAAAAACCATTGAACAAAATTTTAAATAAGATATTTAGTAATTGAAGTTATTCATAATTGCACTGAAATAACTTGACACAGCTCTTAAATTTGCGAGGAATATCGCTAGAGAATAAAATATCCTATGACAAGTAATTGCAAGAGAAAGATTCTTATACTGAGCTGTCTCAGAAAAAATATCAGACGTTGAAAAAAAAGTTATAAATTTTTGCTAACGTCTAGTCTCGAACATTAATTCCACAATCATCGGTTAATTTTAGTACTTTTAAAATATGTAATTAGTGGTCATAAATTGTAAATTGTCAACAAACATAATTTTTTATTAAAAGAAAATATTGCTTTATTACCTACTAAAAATATTATTAACTCCTACGGGCATTTCGTTCTTAATAATAATAAAAAACTTAATTTGACAAGTTTTGTAATTAAGATCATTACTTTTTTCTCTTACTAACTAGTAACAATAATTATTAATCTAGTAACTAAATATTCCTAATATTTATTGTCGTTAATAAGAAGCTATAGTATTATCGACAAGTTCATATTGGTTAAAAAAAATGAACAGGTAAGTGACCATTGCGCTAAAAAAAATATTCACGTAGATAATTCAGGAGCTTATTTTCAAAAGGGTATCTTGTGATTTTTGATTAATCGAGACAAAAAACTAGTTATCTTCAATTATAAATATTTGTATTGAACTTTTTTTAATTTAGCTATAAAATGCAATCGGTTATGAAGCTGCAATTCAATTTTCATTTATAAATGTTCATAATTCTCAAAGTAATTAGTATTTAAAAGTTCAGAAAACTGGTATTTTAAAATATGAAAAGATACCCTTTTGAAAATCAGCTCCTCAATTTTTATATTTTTTTTATTATTATCATTTTTGGTCATCAATTATTCCTCGGCGCTCTAGATAGAAGACACGACTAAAGTACATCGTATAGAGTAATTCGAAATTGACAATTTATATTCGTATTCATTACCACCTATCGATACGTCCATCCTTATTATATAATTCAACTAACCGAATTTCTATTCGATTTCTGCATTTATATGAATTAGATTTTCCTCTGTTTCAAGTGTTAATCAATCCTTTGCATTGATGTAAATATTTTACATTCATCAAAGTTCGGGATGGCTATCAATGCGACTAAAGTTGATTGGTTTTAAAATATTAAACCCAAAAACCGAAGGAAGTTTACAAATTAAAACTAGATGATTTTCTCCCGTAGACTGATAAACTCGATGAATAAATAAAATATCAAAGTCGAGGAATTATTTACAGAACGCTCGATATTTAAAAACTCCCGTATTCTCACGAGTATAATTCTCGCCTGCCGCTTTAATATTACGGAGTGATAAACAGGTTGCATGACCTGGATCTCTTACGAAGAAGGTCCTTCTAAATAGGGTGCTAATGAAAGAATTCATTTTTCAAATACTACAGCTTTTAATATTTCACCCTACCGAAATTTTAATAACTGTGTTAATTAGAAAAGGTTCACGAAAGCCAAAGATCCCTCACACGATTTTCTTGTTAATCGTATAATTTCATTGAGTTATTTTTGAGCTTAAAAAGCTCAACGACCATCTCCGTTTCTTTTACAAGTTCCAATTGTTGGGATCAGGATTATATTCTCTTAACTTTCAGTTATGAGCCATAACCCAAAAAAATATAAAAAAAACTGTTTTTCTGCAATTTACAGTAACTTTAATGCAAATTTTTTATTTTAATTATAAATAGTAAAAAAATTGTTGAAGCGAAGAAAAAAACGCTAATGTTGATGTTAGCTAGCCTCTTTTCTGGGCAATTCCATTCACAATGGCATCAAGATAATATTCTACGAAAGAACTGTAATTTCTGGATGTAGTTGTATAAATATGTGTTTAGGTTAAGGTAAATATCTCGTTATAATGAGAAAAAATCTCCGGAAAATCACAGGTTTTCCCGTCAATTTTTTTTTAATGATATTTTTAAAATCACACGATAATAATTCGGTCTAGAAGATTAATTAAACACTAAGTTAGAAATTTTAGCTTGGCAAATCCATCCGAGGGTGCTTTAATTTTAAAGTATTAATGTAAATTTGAGCTGGATAATTTCACCAGATCGACTAGATTGTAATTATCTTTCTTAATTAAATACTAATTATTACGGGAGTGCTTTAAATTATAAGTAAAGGTTCCTTAATTTACATTTCATATTTAATGTTCTTAAATTTGATTCATAAAACAGTAATTTTATACCGTATAGTCAAAATATTAATTAATTAATCAATGAAAATTAATAAAAATGAACATTCTGTTCTTCCAACTTCTGAATACAATTTCAATTAAAAGTCTTGAAATAATTATAACAAATAGGTCTTTTTATTTATAACTTTTTCGAGTTTTTTATTACGGTTGAATTGACCTCAGTTTATCTATTACGTAAAACATTCTCTTCCTCATTGAAATATTCCGTGAATGTCGACACACATCGTGATTAACAATTGATTTTGAAATTGATGTTGACAAGCCTCACTAAACAAACAGCGCTGAGTTAATAATTTCCGACAGGGTTTCTAAAATATTATTATGGAAAAAAAACACTCTTTACGCCAAATAAAAACTATAGACATTTACTTTATTTTTCTAGAATTCAATCGCGTCGCTTGTCAAAATAATCGTTTGAATAAATGTTTTCCCTAAAAGATTAGCATATTAACTACTATCTAAATAATTTATAAGTTACATGGAAAAAAAATATTGTCGATCGTAAAAATTTTTATAAAAGTAGTCAATATCCGAATTTTCCCCACAATATATCTTTTTTTTTACTCTTTATTGATTAAATTATTTCAATACACTTATAAAAAAATTAACTTAATTAAAAAAAAATTTTTTCAATCCAAAATATAATTTTTAAGAGTTTAATTATTTTAAATCAAATAAAAAAATTCTTTAACTAAATTTTATTTGATCTAAAAATTTTTTAATTTGATTAAAAAAAAATTTTTTAGTTTGATAATTTTTTTCTTAGAGCAATTTAATTTTTTTATCAATGTAAATTATTTTACTATGCTTGTAAATATTATTCATTAATTATTGATAAGAATAACTGATTAAATACAAGTCTCAATAAAAATTTCTCAACATTAATCACGTTGTAATTTTTCATCCATATTTATGAGTACTATTTTTTACATTATTAACCTGTCAAACGCACTGACTGATAGAAGACTTGCGCCGATGAATATTACAGTGTATCTGAACTCATAAAGTGCTGAAAAAGTTTCACTTAACAGTTTTTTGCAGTGAAACTAGCTTGCGCAAATTTTGAATATTAAACCGAAGTGAGTAAAAGTAATTAATTTACATAGATTAAAATAACGATGACTCGTTAAACTTCTCTTGCGTTCAATATGGGGTAATTATAAATAAAAATAAAAATGTTATTTTACTTTTGAGTAAAAAAATTTAGTTTTTTAATTCGATTTGAAGGACGAGAAGGAGATTTATACCGGAAAAGTTTTTACTGAAAAAAAATTAATTTCAGCTTCTATTTGAAGTTCAGTTGAATATTATGCAATGGTCTTATTTATATTTTTATTTATAATATTTTTGGTGAATTAAAATATAACAAATAATAAAAAATTCTTTTGTTGCCATACCAGAGCATGACTTTATTTTATTTCAAGAGTTTATATAATAAATGCATGAGGTAATGCAACAAGAAAATCGATCAAGCCCAATTAAATAGCACGCGTACAGTAATTTTTTTTTAAATTCCATTAAAAAGTAAAATATAAATGTCCGGCTGAATAAAATAAGACTGAAAATTTTTAATTTAAATATTACGCATCGATAACGATGATTAATTTTAATTTATCATAAATAATATTATTCACGGGTTTGATGAGAGCTTTTTAATTAATTGAGAGACATTCATGTTGGATAACATTGGATTGGTGGATAATATTACTTTGCAAGATATTGAATTCAAAACAGGTTACAAGAATCCATTCAAATTATCATTTCAACCATTTAATTTTCCAATTATAATTTCGCATTGATAAAATTCATAATCAATATTACCTTACCTCAAATTTGTACCGCAAATAATTATATTTTTAATTCTATATTAATAAATTTCATGGAAAAACAAAAGCTTGGAAAAGTTTGTTGCAATTAATATTAATTTTATTATTATTTATAGACTTTGTGCCGATTTTCTGCCATAAAGTATAAAAAAGGGCATTCGGCAGCCGAAATGGAAGTAGATTTCATGATGAATAAAAAAAAAATACTACTAGGATGGCATACGAAAAAAAAAAATAAATTTTCTATTACGTTAAACAACAATGACGTCGAAACGAATGCAAAAGTAAAATTTCATTAAATCTGTCTGAGACAGTAGGTAATTTTTGGCCTAGACTGATAATGAGGTACACAAATTAAAGCTTATTTAATAAGCTTTCAAACGCCATTTATAGAATTTTGATAAGATATCGCGTTCACTAGTAATTGCACACGGAAAAAAGTAAACTGTAATAAATAACAGTCGATTTATAATAAGTAATGATCAACTGTTAAAAATTACCATTTCAAACAGTAAAATCGTGATTTTACTATTCACATTGTAATATTTACAATTTGAACGTTACAATTTACTCTTTACATGGAAGAAAATACTATTTCAAACAGTAATATTCGCTATGTAAATGTCTAAAATGTTTAAGTATAATAATTAAGAATTCAGACTTTGATATTTATCATTTCGTAGCTAAAAAATGATCTTATGATATGTAAAAAGTATAAAATAAAATTAGTAAATTTCTAATACAAGCAACGTCAATATTTACAAAGTAAAATGGTAAATTTTAAACGCAACGCTAAAAATCAAATTGTAATTATTGACTTGCTTGGACTGGTAAAATGTATATTTTAAAAGTATAATTTTTGATGTTTGAAATGTTAAATTCTCCCAGAGTGAGACCCCCTTCTCCTTATAATATGGACTATATATTGAAATGGCAATTTTTACTGTTCAAAACTGTAATTTTTTAAGATGAAAGAGTCGTTATTTACTATATATAGTGACAGCTGCTATTCACTTATTTTGGATATTAAATTATAAATTGTGGCTTTTATACTTTCTACATTAAGTTTTGTAATATTTATATTTTTGCCACCCCGGTGTCCGCTTCACTGTTTGAAACTATAAAAATTAACCGGAATCCGAGTGAATATTACAGTTTACTTTTTTCCGTGTACAATTAATATTAATTTTATTATTATTTATAGACTTTGCACCGATTTTCTGCCATAAAGTATACAAAATAAAAGCGTCAATTAATTAAATTAAATATTTAAAAAATAATACAGTAATAAAGGAAAAAATTGAATTATTTATGACAATTTTTCAAAATATTGCTCTGATTAAATTTAGAGCAATTACTAAACTATCAAAATATGGAGAAATGTTTGTCATTTGAAACGAAAAGTACATTTAATCAAATATTTCCTCTCAAAGTTTATCTATTAGAATTTGTTTGATCAACATAAATTATTCACTTAGCGTAAAATTAAAATTTACTTAACAGCGCCAAATAGTGACTATTTTTATCACCTAAAAGTTAGAATTGACATGATAAGTTATTTATACCGACGTAATTAATTATCTACAGTAATTAATTAAGCAGTTAGTTTGTATTCAATTTCCGCGAGCGTGTAAGATAAATATTGAATCGGTGGTACTTAAATAAATCATGATGTACATCGTGAGACAGCTCATAAGTCAAACAAAATTTATTGCTCTGGTAAAAAAAAATATTCACGTAGATAATTTCTGTGTTTTTTTTTTTATTATTATCATTTTTGGTCATCAATTATTCCTCGGCGCTCTAGGTAGAAAACACGACTAAAGTACATCGAATAGAGTAATTCGAAATTGACAATTTATATTCGTATTCATTACCACCTGTCGATACGTCCATCCTTATTATATAATTCAATTAACCGAATTTCTATTCGATTTCTGCATTTATATGAATTAGATTTTCCTCTATTTCAAGTGTTAATCAATCCTTTGCATTGATGTAAATATTTTACAATCACCAAAGTTCGGGATGGCTATCAATGCGACTAAAGTTGATTGGTTTTAAAATATTAAACCCAAAAACCGAAGGAAGTTTACAGATTAAAACTAGATGATTTTCTCCCGTAGACTGATAAACTCGATGAATAAATAAAATATCAAAGTCGAGGAATT
The DNA here is from genome assembly GCA_905319865.3 of Cotesia congregata. Lineage (NCBI taxonomy): Eukaryota > Metazoa > Arthropoda > Insecta > Hymenoptera > Braconidae > Cotesia > Cotesia congregata. The sequence continues at coordinate 4,434,989 of CAJNRD030001122.1, forward strand.
ATTTACAGAACGCTCGATATTTAAAAACTCCCGTATTCTCACGAGTATAATTCTCGCCTGCCGCTTTAATATTACGGAGTGATAAACAGGTTGCATGACCCGGATCTCTTACGAAGAAGGTCCTTCTAAATAGGGTGCTAATGAAAGAATTCATTTTTCAAATACTACAGCTTTTAATATTTCACCCTACCGAAATTTTAATAACTGTGTTAATTAGAAAAGGTTCACGGAAGCCAAAAGTCCCTCACACGATTTTCTTTTTAATCGAATAATTTCATTGAGTTATTTTTGGGCTTGAAAAGCTCAACGACCATCTCCGATTGTTTCTTTTACAAGTTCCAATTGTTAGAATCAGGATTATATTCTCTTAACTTTCAGTTATGAGCCATAACCCAAAAAAATATAAAAAAAACTGTTTTTCTGCAATTTACAGTAACTTTAATGCAAATTTTTTATTTTGATTATAAATAGTAAAAAAATTGATGAAGCGAAGAAAAAAACGCTAATGTTGATGTTAGCTAGCCTCTTTTCCGGGCAATTCCATTCACGGAGTTATAGGATCAGGATTATATTTAAAACAAAATATTTTCTTCACAAATTATTTTACACTTTTATATAAAAAATCAATTTATTAAAAATACAAATTAAGTAAATAAAATTCCGTTTCTTTTTGAATGAAATTCACTCTACAAATTGCTAGTCAATGTAATTAAGAACTCTTCAATAGTGATAAAATCAATTACTTCCTCTGCTATTGAATGATGCAACCACAAAGTAGAATAAATATAATTTATTCACTATTTACACTCCAGACTCTCATTACTCATTACGCTATTCTATCCGAATAGTGACATACGTCTCACAATTCCTTTTAACTTGAATAATGGCACTGATAATTCTTAACGACGGAGGAATCAAACTTGATTAAGGAGTAATTTTCTCCAGCTCGAGCTGTAAGCTCGCTTCTTGAAAAATTAAGCTCGGATGAACGTGGAAAAGATAATAGCAAATAATCTAAATTAATGAAAAACATTAAATACAGCTATTTACTTTAGATTAAAATTGCTTTTACATTATATTTGCACGCCTCAAAGTGCAAAGGGGTTAAATGCACTTTACAGATCAAAATAATTTCTACATTTCGCTTTACAACGAAAAAAATATTACGAATTATTTTATACAGACCATTTATAATTTTATATCTTCCGGTCTATCAATGACGGATAATCCAGAAATTATTCATAAGTCACAAGTACATTAGTTGAGCATGTACGTTAATGATTTCACTAATTGCTGGATTATTGCTACCATAATCTTTATATGTACCCTTTATAATTATCCCTCTCAATGAGATTATAGCAATAAGATATTTTACGCTAATGAAAGCAAATTAATTCGTGAATTATAGGAATTTTCGTTTTCCACCGATCTGATTTTATAAAAAAAGTCGCTTTCTTCAAATAAAATACCTTTAAAATCAAAATAGATAAAAATCAACTCAATCAAAGTTCAAAAAAAGGGATGTAATGCATACCTTCATAAAATTTGTCTACATTTTTAAAACTCACAAAATGTATCTTCACGGAAAAATGTAAACTGTAATATTCACTCGCATTCCGGTTAATTTTTATAGTTTCAAACAGTAAAGCGGATATCAGGGTGGCAAAAATATAAATATTACAGAACTTACTGTAGAAAGTATAAAAGCCACTATTTATAATTTAATATCCAAAATAAGTGATTAGTAGCTGTCACTGTAGTAAATAACGACTCTTTCATCTTAAAAAATTACAGTTTCAAACAGTAAAAATTGCCATTTTAATATATAGTCCATATTATGGGGAGAAGGGGAACTCAGATGAAAGAGAAGGGGGTCTCACTCTGGGAGAATTTAACATTTCAAACAGTAAAAATTATACTTTTAAAATATACATTTTACCAGCCCAAGCAAGTCAATAATTACAGTTTGATTTTTAGCGTTGCGTTTAAAATTTATCATTTTACTTTGTAAATATTGACGTTGCTTGTATTAGAAATTTACTAACTTTATTTTATACTTTTTACATATCATAAGATCATTTTTTAGGTACGAAATGATAAATATCAAAGTCTGAATTGTTAATTATTATACTTAAACATTTTAGACATTTACATAGCGAATATTACTGTTTGAAATAGTATTTTCTTCCATGTAAAGAGTAAATTGTAATGTTTAAATGGTAAATATTATAAAGTGAATAGTAAAATCACGATTTTACTGTTTGAAATGGTAATTTTTAGCAGTCGATCATTACTTATTATAAATCGACTGTTCTTTATTACAGTTTACTTTTTTCCGTGTTCATATGAGTCAAGCTAATACGTTTTTTTTTACGCAAAAAAATCTCAGATTTTAAATCTCTACACAGTTTACCTCTACACAGCGCTTATTTAAAATTGTCAACGCTTAACATTCAGTTTAAGAAACAAAAAAGTAATCGGTTATTTTGGTTTTGAATCTTGTTGTGAAATCAAAATATAAAAAGCACAAAATAATAAATCATTATCATTACAACATTCAATTTAATAAAATTAATTATTTCAATGTCACCGAAATAATTCATTCGAGAAAAAATTTCTCAAAAATGCTACTTTTAAAAAATAAAAAATACTTTTATGCAATTGTTTTAAATATTAAAATTTATTTGTTATATCATACTAAAAAAAAAGGTTGTATTATTTGTTAAAATCTCAGCAATGCATTTGAAATTTTTAAACCAATAACTGCTTTATTATTTTTCTTCAATAAAAAAAAAATGAACAATTTAATCCGAAGAGTTTTTTTTAATTAATGTATCAATATTAATACTAACATATATGCATATTAATTTTTTTTAAATCGAATGTCGAGCACTTATAATTCGAAATTAGCGCTGTGTAGAGATTTTAAATTTGAGTTTTTTAAAAAAGAAACGTTTCAACTCGACTCATATAAAAATACATTTTTTGAGTTTTCAAAATGTAGAAAAATTCTGTGTAGGCATGCACCACACCCAAAAAAAAACTTGAAATTTTTTTTTTTTGCAGAGGGAATATTTTATTACTTTGTCATTTCTAACCATAAAAATAACTTCACAGTAAAAAATTTTGTGTTAAATTTTAAAATTTTTTTACTGTGTACGAGTATAACTAAAATTTTTAAAATTTACAGATGAAACTCTTTTCTATTTACTCGAAATGACTTTGTGAGTGTAACAACTCCTTAGTCATAGATCATAGGTAATATCCTCCTACTGTCTGTAGTACCAAACCTGAAGGGTCGGAACATTTTTTAGTGTCTCATCAATTACAACAGTAATAACGTTTAATGAACTGTAAAGTTTGATGGATGGATGTAATAGTTTTTTTTTAACTTCATGTAAAGCAACCCTCACAATTTTAAATGTTCCAAGGATGGATAAATAATTTTAGTAAATATAAATAATTTTTAAAACTGAATGGCATTTTTTATTTATTGAATAATATAATATTAAGATTATTATTATTGTTCATTTTTTTTTTTTAAATAAAATGTACTTGTATTAGACGAGGTTTATACTCTCTACAGCAGTAAAAATCTGAAAGTCATTATTTTACTATTAATTATTAGCCTTTAGCAACTGAAGATTACTTTATAAGTAGTCAATTTTTTTTTATATTATAAAATTAGCAGATTGGAATAAAAAAATTTGAATTATAAAGAAATTAAAATTAGCTATTTAAATTTTTTATTAATAAAAAAAATTTTAATTACCTTAAAAGTAATCGATTGCATATAATTACCTTGCAAAATAATAAATCTATAAATTAATACAAAAGTCAATTAAAATAAAAGAATTAAAAATTTTTTTCTCATCAATATTTTTTAAATAACAATTAATTGTCAAATAAAAATTTTTAATTGAACATATTACGAATTAGATAATTAAAAATTTATCTTTAAAAATTCAACAAAGCTCTTGTGAATTATTGTATAAAAAAATAGTAATTAAAAAAAAATTTAATAAACTTTATAAGTAATAAATTTTAATACTAAGTACACGCAATAATTTTTTTTCGCACCGAATATAACTACAAAGAAGAAAATAAAATTAATTTTTAGTCAATCTTATAATTAAAAGGTAATAAAAGTCAGCACATGATTAGTTTTTAATGGATTTTATTACACGATTTGAGTGATACGTTTTTTTACAGTCTTCGCACTTTTTATTTATTTAAATAATCATTTTCATTGTCATTTTATCCAAACTCTTGGCAGTCATACATTAAGTACAATCATCATTCACATTACGCTACAATACGATACATTGAAACCAATATTTGTTTTTTTTTATTCGAGATAATATTAAATATAAAATACAAAATTATCCCTTAATATTAATGTAACTTACTGTACACCGGAAGTATTAATTATCCAGCAAATAAATTAACAGTAACTTCCTTAAAAATAACCAGATGCATACATATTTATAATTATTTATTATATCTGTACATGTAGATATTATATAAATCTGTTTTTTATTTTTGGAGAAACGACTAGACGATAAATCGGTTGTGGTCTGATGTCAGTAAAACCACAAACATTTTTTTTTTAAATACTTTATTTCGAAACCTGTAATATACTTAACCTAGGAGAATTTTTTAATATTTTTTTATCACTACACCCTCAGTACCGCCTACAAGTACTTTGACTTGCTCGAACACTCGCTTGGTCTCCGTTTCCTAATCGCTTTTGGCAACGTTTCAAGTATATATCGTATCGTACTCGAGGACCCGTTTGTGTGGAACATATAAATGTATATATACATATGTGAGTGTGTAAAGACGATTTATTTCACTTTGGTGTAAGGCCAACCAATAAAGGGCTAAGAAAAATAATAGTCAAGTGAGAATAAGAAGTTAAGTTTTTTTTTTTTGAATTCTAAATTAAAAAAAAAAAAAGGATCCTATCAGTTAGCGAGCCACGCAAACACTCGTGGTAAAATTTGCTCTACATTTTCATTGGACATGTAACAAAAGAAAAATCAACACCAGTTACAAACCAATTTTGTATATATCTATACATGTATGAGAGAGGGTGGTTAGAGTGAAAGAGTTGAATATAGACACGCGACAATGTTAACTCGAATCTAGTACAAACAAGTATCCAATAAGTCTCTGTAAATTTATATATTAGGCTGTTTAAAAAAAAAAAAATAGTCTCTTTTGATTTTAATTAATTAGCTAATAATACATTAATATTATTATGTACTTATTCAATTTTTACCTGGGTTATAAAATAATTAATCGATTTTTTGTATTTGTAAATTTTTAAATTGAAAATATATTTTTACAGTCGACAAATTTTTATTAAAATTGACATAAATAATACTATGGAAAATTTTATATGTTTAAATATTAAAATAAACTTTGTAAATAAACTGATAATTAGGTCATTAATATTTAGTCAAACAACATAGGAGTAATTAGTAAATTAATTTACGAGTAGTTATAGCAAGCCAGTTATTAGTAAACTGATACATTAGAAATTTTTAAGTTGTAAATTAATACGTTAGTAACTAGTAAACTAATAGATTAGTAATTAGTAAATTATTATATTAGTCAACAAATTAGTAATTAGTTACTAGTAAATTAACACATTAGTAAATAATAAACTAGTAAAATAATAAATTAGTTATTAGTAAACTAATAAAATATTAGTCTACGGTAAACTTATAAATTTTTAATTAGTGAACCAATAAATGAATTAACTAGTAAATTAGTAATGTAATTAGTAATTAGTAAAATTATAACTTAATATATTAGTTCATGGTTAACTAATACATTTTTTATTAGTGAACTAGTAAATTAGTAATTAGTAAACTAGTAAAGAAATGAACTAGTAACTAGTGTATTGATAAATAGGTAATCAGTATCTAGTAAATTAACACATCAGTAATTATTAAACTAATTAGTCAATCTATTAATCCATGGTAAATGAATAAATTTTTAATTAGTTAACTGATAAATTAATAAACTAGTTACTAGTGTATCAATAAATTAGTAATCAGTAGCTAGTAAATTAACATATCAGTAATTAGTAAACTATTAAATTAATCTATTAGTCCATAGTTAACTTATAAATTTTTAATTAGTTAACTAGTAAATTAATAAACTAGTTACTAGTGTATCAATAAATTAATAATCAGTAACTAGTAAATTAACATATCAGTAATTAGTAAACTAATAAAATAATATAGTAGCTCATAGTAAGCTCATACACTTTTAATAAGTTAACTAGTAAATTAATGAACTAGTTACTAGTGTATTAATAAATTAGTAATCAGTAACTAGTAAATTAACATAGATCAGTAATTAAAAAACTAGTAATTAATACATAAATAATTTTTTTACTAGTAAATTAAAATATTAGTCATTAGTAAGCTAATATATTATCAGTAACTAATAACTAGTAAACAAATAAGTATTAAATTAATCGAAAATTAATATAAAAAAAATTCTTTCTGCATTTATTAAGTTAAAAAATTAAAATACAGACACGCGACAATGTAAATTTGAATCTAGTACAAGCGAGTGTTTAATAAGTCTTTGTACATACAAATGAACAAATAATTTTATTCGTCTATTTCGTGTATAGTATGTCCGATCGGAATTTCCGTAACGGGTGTCCGACGTGTTTAGCAATACCCTTTCTGGTAATATCTTTTACTATTTACTAATAGCATCCGTTACGTATATGTATATATTATATACACATACATGCATCTATATCAGTTGAATACCGCGAGAGACATTTTCCGGTGGCATTCACGAGGATATATATTATATACACATCTGTAGTGGCATCATTTGACATTGACGAACTCGAACTTGTCTGTCTGGCTGTCTACTCAGTTGTCTATCTGTCTACTAGTCTTCTCGCGAACTCTATTTAATAATCAGTATCTCTGTTATACATATATCTATATCGCTCGGTGTTTCATTTTTGTCACGTAATTCAATGCTGTGACAAACGGAAATATTATAAAATTTGCAGCTTTTTTGTCACGGTCCATTGTTTGTGTCACTTGATAACTTTCCCGATAACGTAATAGAAGAAGATGAAATGGGAAAATTTAAAATTTCACTCGTTCCGACTTATGAAAAACAGGTTAAAATTTTTAATAATAAAATTGATTTTTATTTGATATGTTTGAAGGAAGTTTCAATTATGTCTATGTACAGAATTCGAATTTCATTAGTTCGTTATTTGATACTGTTCATTTACAGGAGTACTGAAGAGGAAAAGAAAAAACGTTCAAGTGTTTTATAAGACCAATTGAAATTTCACCGTTGCAGTTTTATTGTAGACAAGAGATATATATCGTGTAAAAAAAAATTCTATTAAATTGAAAAAGTAATATTTTTAAAAATTAAAACCTTTTAAATTTTTAAATTAACTAAGGGAGTTTTGTTATCTTTTATTCCCGCTATTTTCAGATTAATTAATTATTTAATAGCCGATAGAATATGAAAACTTAAATTGACGGTAGAAAAAATTTTTTTAAATGTAAAATAATAAAGAAAGAATTTTTTTTTTATTTTTATTTGTAAGAAAAAAATTTTTCAAGAAATTTTAACGTTAGAATTATTATTATTCATTTATTACTTTCGAAATTTTTAAATATAATTTTGCTAAAGAAATTTAGATTAAAATTTATTCACAATGATATTTTTTTTTAAGTGTCAGCTAAAAATTCGAAATTTTTTTAATTTAAAAAAAAAATTAAAGTTTCTGGAACATAACTTTGATGGAAAAATTTTTTTAATTAAAAATTTTTTTTGTTAAAATAACCTTGAATCTCAATAAAATAATATTTTCATCTCTAATAAATTCCACATCACTGTTACATAGATTTATATTAAAGGTATATTCCATAACTTTATATAAAAGTTATAAAATAAGATAAAAATGTAAATTTAAAAAGATGAAATCAAACAAATTTTAATTGAAATCGAGATTAATAATAAATGGAAATAAATTCTACACAGTCTGAATTAAATTGAAAAAAAAAAAAAAAAAAAAAAAAAAAAAAACTATATTTCATTACTATTGAAACAGATAATTTTGTTTACATGATAAATTGAAAGGGTGATAAAATCCCAGTATATTGTTTGATGTGATGAAAAATCAAATAGTGGTTATATTAAAAGTAATAAAACGACTAAAACTGGGATGTTTGTAAATTTTTCACCTTGAGAATAAAATAAACTGCGGCAATATATTTTAATAAAAGTTATATTGGTGAAATAAAAATAAATAATAAAATATGGTGATAGCTGATACAGTAAATAATTTAGACGGTTTAACAAAGAATAACGTCTTTATCATTTGTGTTACAAATTCACGTGTCAACAGCACGCATCACTCCCACCACTCTGGTGAGAAGGGTAAAATATTCCCTTCCATATTTTTTATTCACACCCTTCACATGCACTTGGTGAAAATACACCGAGTAAAGGGTAGTGCAGTGCTGTGTACCGTGATGTAATGTATAGTAGAGTGAAAGGGTAGTAAAGGTAAGGGTAAGTAAATGTATTGTCGGTGTGTCATGGAAATAAATGAACGCACGCGTCGACTAGCAAACCCTCTCTCATACTCACTGACTTCTATTGCTACTGGCTTCCATTCCACCTCACTGTGGTTTTAACTTTCAATGAGTTTGAACGAGTGCTTTTGCTGCTGTCGCTGTTTACATCCCTATACTTCCACTTAACTACTTTTATATAAATAATTAGTTTATTTTTAATTTTCCAATACTCCGCTAGCTACTCCATAAGTTGCCAAAAAGTATTTTAAATAGTCCGTAAAAATTTGTCATATGTGATCATATATGAGTTTTGGCCATGTGCACATATGAGATCAATGCACACATGTCAAGCCATATGTAATAATAACTAATTTTTTAATATTTTTAGTATTATAAAATTTTTTATAATCATACGATCATATGTGTTCAGATACGTCCAAAAATTTATGTACAACCATATATAACCATATGTGAAGGTATGTGATGAAGTTTGACTATACACATGACCATATATGACACTAACTGATTTTTTAACATGTTTACAAGATCATATAGGTTCAAACATGGCTAAAAATGCATTTCTAACCATATCTGACAATATATGATGACATTGATGACGTTTGACCATATATATGATCATATGTGACGACTGATTTTTTTAATATGATCATATATATTCAGATATAATCGAAAATTGATGTATAACCATATGTGATAGTATATGATGACGTTTAATCATATATATGTTCATATATTACAACTACTGAATTTTTTGATATGTTCACATGATCAGATATGTTCAAACATGGCTAAAAATGCATTTATAACCATATCTGACAATATATGATAACGTTTAACAATATATATGATGATACATGACAACTGAATTTTTTTATATGATCATGTATATTCAGATATGATCAAAAATTGATGTATAACAATATATGACTATGTGTGATAGATAGTATATGATGACATTTGACCATATATATGACCATATATGACACCAACTGATTTTTTAATATGGTCACATAATCATATATGGGCAAACATGGCTAAAAATGAATTTATAACTATATCTGATAATATATGTGATGACGTTTGACCATATTTATGATCATATATGATGAATAATTTTTTAATATGATCATATGTATTCAGATATGATCAAAAATTGATGTATAACCATATATAACTATATGTGATAGTATATGATGATATTTGACCATACATATGACCATATATGACACCAACTGATTTTTAATATGTTCACATGATCATAAATATGGTCAAAAATGGCTAAAAATGCATTTACAACGATGTCTGATAATATATGATGACGTTTGATCATATATATGATCATATATGACAACTGAATTTTTTTATATGATCATGTATATTCAGATATGATCAAAAATTGCTATATAACCATATGTGAAAGTATATGATGACGTTTGACCATACATATGACTGTATATGACACCAACTGATTTTTAATATGTTCACATGATCATATATGGTCAAAAATGGCTAAAAATGCATTTATAACCATATATGATAATATATGATGACGTTTGACCATATATATGATCATATATGATAACGACTGATTTTTTTAATATGATTATATATTCAGATATGACCAAAAATTTATGAATAATCATATATGATTATATCTGATGATATATAATGAAGTTTGACCATACACATATGATCATATATGACAATGACTGATTTTTTCCTGACGAAGAACCTTCTTGCGTTTGTACCGATCATATAACATACATATTACATCTATATGTATATGTTTAGATACTTCAATTTTACCGAAAATTTTTGTTTCACACCTGAACAATTTTTAATTTAATTAAAATTAGTAATAAAAATTTTGTAATAGCTGAACTGTTTTTTTTACTTTTTTTCACTAAAAAAATACGAATTGTCTTCAATATAATTCATGATTTTCATAAAATAGTAATTTTTTAAAAATTAAAAAGAAATTTTTTATTTCAATAGATTATTTTCTAAAAAAAAAGCAACAAACTCCAAACTCGAACCCAGTGTTATTAAAATAATTTTTTGCATCCTATTCATACCGAACCCCTTCATTAGTATTCAAATACTTTCAATACATAAGACCGCATATGGCGCAGGGGTTCGAACCCATGTCTGTCACGTTAAAACTTTCCAAATGAAAGTTCGAATTAAATAAACAAAGATAGAAAAAAAAGCCTGGTCCTGTATAATAATCATCTACAAAAAATTATTTTACATATTGACAGTAGAAAAAAAATTGAAGTCATTACGACTGAAAACTCTTCTGTGAATATGAGGGTTAACAAACGCAAGAACGTCCGAATTAAAAATAAGTAAGCTAGCCAGCATAAAGCTCATTAAGCTCTCTAGCTTGTAAAACGTGTTTCATACGCCGGCTGACAAGCATTCGCGGTCGATGAGAACTTAAAATTTTTCTTTCCGACTGGAACCCCTCGCCCCCGCTCCAACTCTCAAACCCGCGGTTCACTGAGCTGACTTGTACTTATATTAGTACTTTGTAGTGTGTATTATACATATGAACTGGGAATATTTAGGCCAACGTGAAATCGATTGCATAAAAGTATAGGGGCTTTACTCAGTAGACCAATCACGAAAATAATTCGACGACTCGGTGCCTCGGCTTATGCTTTATACCCTACCCGTACACCCATCTACCTCGCACACTATCATCTACCGGTGAATAAGTATTAAAAGCTTCGTTTGTGTGTTATAGTATAATGTAGATGCAGATATAGATATAGATACAGAGATAGTTTAATGATGTATATATATAAATGATGCGATATAGCATGACCTTATAACAAAGAGTTATTTAACCGCCCTACTGTACATTAGGCCATTCAATTTTCTCTTTATAACCATTTGTACATTTATCTCGGAAATAAATTACACTTGCGATAACTTTTGTTTAGTGATTGCTTTGGTTGAGTTATCATATGCAACTCAATATTTTAGTTAATTTATTAACATAAACTAGAAGGTTTTGTTTTATTTATTATTGTTCAAAATTATAATCATCTATTTTATTTAAGAGAATAAGCAAAATTTTGTGGCTAGTGTATTTTGTATGATAAAATGGATTTTTATGGTTAAATTTGGTATCGTTGGAAAAGTCTTGACCTGGAGTTGTGCCTTTTCATGGTTTCATATCATTCTTATCAATAGTCAGTTTATAAAGATAAGTATTTAGGCTGCATTTAAAAATGCTCTATATTTAGATACATATTTAAGAAATGACCTTTTATCTTGTAAAATATCGACATTTTTAAAGATATAAGCTTATCTCGATGTTACACTCATCAAGACCTTTCATTTAAGTACCCACATCAATTTTTCATATATTTCATATATTTATATATATTATATATATATATGTATAGATGAAAAATATATCAAAATGCTTGTGGGTACTCAAATGAAAGCTCTTGATGAGTGTAACATCGGGATGAGCTTATATCTTTAAAAATATCAATAATTGAGAAAATACAGAGCAATTTAACAAATATCTTGTGAACTATTGGAATTTTTAAAGATATAAGCTCATCACGATGTTATATTAATCAAGACCTTTCATTTAAGTACCTACATCAATTTTT
>CAJNRD030001122.1:4447427-4462998 GCA_905319865.3 Cotesia congregata
TTATATATTTATATATATGTATATATGAAAATATATGAAAAATTTATGTGGGTACTCAAATGAAAGCTCTTGATGAGTATAACATCGGGATGAGCTTATATCTTTAAAAATATCAATAATTGAGAAAATACAGAGCAATTTAACAAATATCTCGTAAACTATTGAAACTTTTAAAGATATATAAATAAGCTCATCCCGATTCACGATATTGAAAAAATAATCCTGTAAAAATTTCTTAATTTTTACATGATCCTGTAAATATTTTTTTACTTTAACATTAAGAGGTACTTTATAGCAATTTTCCATTTTCCAATTGCTTAAAATAAGAAATTTTTATTTTTAAACTTCAAAATTTTGTATCTCATAAAATCATATTTATAAAAATATCTCTCTGTAGGAAATTTAACGATCTACAAAAAAAGTATTTTATAATTTTTTGATAAATTCACTCCTTTAATAGTTATTTAAAGATAAAGTTAAATTTATAAAAAAATTTTTAAGTTATTAATTTTTTTGGTGAGTTTTTCAAAATTATTTTGAAATTTTACGATTTCTAAATTTAATATGATCTTAAATGACCAGATCAAGCCATATAAGAAATTTTTACACGGGTAATAATGAAAATAATTTGTATTATCATCATTATTACAAAGGATCAGTATTAAAACATAATAAATAAATGAGTGTTTAAATGGCAATCCATTAATTATCATAAAAAAGTAATAGTATAATACCGTTTAACGACATCCACCTACAAATTGCTAGTATAATTATTTAACACTAACCGTGTTTGAGAGCAATAGAATCGTTTATGTCACGAACATGCAGCTCAAGAATTCACGATACCTTTATATTCTATTTAAACAATCTTTACTTTTTATTTCTCAGCAAGCGCTGATGCTGATGGTATTATAATTTAACCTTTTAATTAAAACCTTTTTTTATTTTATACAGCTTTATTTCTCTAGGCCGACTTTTTATTGTTCTAAGCGCTGTTTTTTTTTTTTTATATTTTTTGTTAAAAATTTAACAGATGCTTACATTTGAAACTTTTTTATTAAATTGAAGATTGAAGAAAATTTTTTTTAATTTATAAATATTACTTTTTAGCGAAGAAGTTAAGGCCTTGCAGTCTCTGCTTTAGGAGTAAATTTATGTGTGACAGGAAACAAATTTCAAGGAGAGTAGAATGAGTCACTGTTTTGCTTTCCAAAGTTTGTGCATACTATCAAAATTTCATGTATAGTTTTGTAGGGCACTGAGTTTTTGACTTTAAACAAATATTTGTTAAGGTGTTAATTTTTAATTTATTGATTTGTTTGTAAGAATTTTGTAGGCCATTTAATTTTCTACAAAATTCTTTTAGTGTAAAAATTCTTCAAACGAAAATAAAATAATAAATTCAAAGTCTTCGTTTTAAAAAATTATTTTTTTCAGCGGTAATAATACTAAGAATAAAACGATATTATTTCCGATGAAAACGTATTCAATAAAAATTTGTGGCAGTGGTATAACTTTAGTATCTTCTACGCATGCGCAAACAAGTCGAATTGTAACAATAAAATTTATTTCTTCTTTCCAAATAAATTAAAAGTGAATATCAATTTTCAAAAATTTCATTACTCTTTTTTTTTTGTTTTATACAGAGATCAAAATAATATTTTATGACAATAAAATTGTATATTTCTGTCGCACTGAGCTGTATATAGTAAATAATGATATGTAGTATATTAAATAACGTATAAAGTTCATTTGATACACAATTTGCATCGGTAAGTAGTATTAACAGTATCAATTTATTTTGAACACGCACTGATACTGAATACGCGTTTATTATAGAAATTTATCCGGGATTTTTTTCAAATTTTTTACGATAATTTTACATAAAAATTTACACAGTAAAAAATTTTACGTTATTGCGTAAAAAATTTTTGTGTTAAATATTTAACACTTTTATGAATAAATTTAACATTTATTCTGTTTTTAAATATTTAACATAAAAATTATTAACACAAAATTTTTTGACGCAATGACGAAAAATTTTCTACACGGAGACAAAAGAATAGTAATAGAAATTTTTCTGAGAATTCTGTGTAAATTTGCTGATGAAAATCTTAGAAATTGTAATAAAATATGAACAACTCCCCATTCATTGCGGAATTAAATTCTGAACACAATGATGTTATTTTTTTATTTTTTTGATAAAAATTTTAATTTTTTATTAACAAAAAACATAATAAAAATAAAAAATCTCACACTGATAGAAGGATTTATTTGTATTAAAAAATATTTGTTAATAGTTAACTAATCATTTATTAGAGACCACTTTTTAGTATTAAACAAATATTTCTTAGTATTTAAAAGGATTTATTAATATTTAATAAATGAATGTCAGATTTATTAAATACGAACAAATCATTTTAATAAAATATTAAAAAATATTTTTAGCTATAAACAAATCCTTCTATCAGTGCAGTTTTTTGTAAATAACTCAATAACTATAGGTGATATCAAAAATCGGAAAAAAGATCCTTAAAGAGAAGGAAATTTTTATTTAATGTTGAAAATAGGGTTTCGTGTACTGTGTATATCAAAAAATTTTTCTCACATGACTAAAATTTTTCCGAAGTTAAATAAAAATTTACAATATTAATTATTGTATCAATAAAATTTTTAAAAGTTTGATTTTTTTTTACCTAAAAATAAATGACCAAAAAAAATTTTTTTTGATTTTTGAGGCTTTCCTAATCTCCATATAGTCTCACACGCTCACTCAGATGTATTTATATATATATATACATATATATTTACATATAAGTGGTTATCGTGACAGGGCGACGTAACTTATTCCACGTTGGCCTATTCTCACCACCCTGAGACGGTAAAATATCTCAAGTTAGTGAGACATAAAATATATGTGATAAGTGAGAAATTTAAGTTCCAAGGGTTACATCTCTGTCTCTTACTCGAGCTATTTTTCGGTCTTGCCATTCTATCCCAGACGATAAAATAAAAAATCTCGAGCGTTCTATCTTGTTCCAGCGGTACTGAGCAAAATTAATATATATTTCTCCCGAAGCTTTTCCGCTGCACCCCTCGGCTCCTCCGGCGACCCTTGCGATTCTACCGGCATGATAGACAGATTGACAAAACCGTAACCGTTATACCTTATACGTAGACCCGAACGTCACTAAGCACCGAATCGATCAACCCGCGCTTCAACCATATTCCAAACTGACACTTTTTATTCCTCTTTTCACCTTCTTAATGTCTTAATTTTTCATTCTTACCACTATTACACCTTTTTCTCGGCTCGCTCTCTTAAACTTGTTACTTATTTCTTTCAAACAAGATATGTTATAAGGTGATAAATTTTTCCATCGTAATAACAAATGTCTCACATTAACCCTTTATGTCATGTTGCTGTATTTGTGACTGACTATTTATCATTTAAAGCTTGTTACATAAAACTTTTTCGCATTATTTATTCATTGACTATTCATAAGTTCAATTAAATTCACTCAACATTTTTTTATCTTTTAATTTATTATATAAATAGTCAGTGAGTTGAAACTTTATTCAATACTATTGTCAATTAAAATTGTACTTGGTATTATTTATTAAAAATATCCATATTAAATATATATCCTTAAGCAAAAAATTTATTGAACAATTATTTCAAGTGATTTTAATTACTCTAAGTTTTTTTTTTTTTTTTTAGTTATTTTATAAAATATTTTATATTTATAATATTTTTAAATTAATTGGATGAGCGGTTTTAATTCTGATAAATTATTTTTCTCTACACTTTTATATAAGTATTAATTTCGAAATTTTATTAAATAACTCTGAATTAATCTTATATTATTAATAAACAATTAGACTTTCTTTTTAAAATTCTTTACAGTCATTAATTTTTATTACATTATTCCGTTTAACATCGATACGCTTCCACGTAGTCTAGAAATACAGCAAACATGTTCTACTGACATTAAATTTTTCATTTCCAACATTAATAATATACTGGGTATAAAATGGGTCACTTGATATTTAAAATTCAAGCTGGTTAAATTTCATTTTTTGATTTTTTTCAACACTCAAAAATTTGACAAAAAAAATTAAAAAATTCATGTGCTGTATACAAATTTTTTTTATTTTAATTAATACAATTACAATTTTTTATCCTCCAATTAATATTTAATCACAGAAAATTAGAAAAAATATTTTTTTTAATTTTTAAAAATTCTAAAATAGAAAAAATTTCTTTATAAATATTCAATTATTTTTTTGGAAATTAAAAAAATAATTTAATTTTTTTTTTTACGATTATTCCTTAAAAATTAATCGTTTAAATTTAAACCTAAAATACAAGTAAAAAAATATAATTTCCGTGTCCCATTTTACCCTCCTAACAATCAAAAATTTTTGACCTAATCCGATACTAAAAATAACAGACAGACAATTAGAGGATTTACCTAACAATAGAGACATGCACATAAAATTATTGAAAAATTCTAAACATTTAACTTGTCAACTTTATCTTTTATGATATAAATGTAATTTCCAATATTGAATATAAAATTTAAACCAAAAATCGTCGAACGTCTGCTATTTTTAGAATCATGACATAAAGGATTGTGACACCTCCCCTCACAAGACTCAGCAGCCCAAAGATCTCTCAAAAAATATCCGAACCTTTAAATGAATCTAAAATTAGGTCACGTCACTTAATTTACCGAAAGTCCTTGATAAGTAACCTAATTTAAATACTTATGAACTGGAAACTCGTTAATTTACAATGAACGTCCCTACTAAATTTTAAAAATACCATTATACAAGACAATATAAATTCGTAAATTTTAATACGTCTGTTATTAATTATTGCAATATAAATTATACGTTTCTCCAATGATACGTTTAACAAATTACAGACAATTATTCGGCAGTTTAATCAGCATACCTGATAAACATCAGTGTTCAATGTGCACTTTGTCCATTAAGTACGATATGTTTGATTATAAAATTTATTGATACGATAGTTTGATATTTTTGTTAAACTCAATTCTAAATTAACATTAAATGATATACAATGTAAAAAACCACTATAGATTTTATCTGAGCATTACAATAAACTAATAATTAATTAAAAAAAAACCACTCACTCAATTATCATTGCTATTTATAATATAATCTTTGTAATTACGCGATCAAATTTACCATTCATTCCCGCTATCCTAATTATTGAATTGACTAAAAAAATTCACGTATATATATAACCTTCTTTTAAATATTTATATTCATATATATATCTTCTTTATATTTATATTTATATTTATATATATTTATACTCAACCATTTAATTATTATTTCGATTTTCCATCGAATAATTCCATCATTGCTATCTATACATTTTTTTCAAATAGATGTACAGTCTTTGACAGATAATTTATGATTTTTTTCTTGTACTCACAAATGAAAAAAAAATTTTTACTTATTTTTTTTACCTTTAATTAATCTTTTTTTATAAGTTCACATTTAGTTTTTCCAACAAATTTTTTTTTTATCTTAATCTATTGGACACTTAAAAATTTATTATTATTATTATTTTTTATAATAATTATTCCTACTATTATTATTATTATTATTATTATTATTATTATTATTTAAATTACTGTAATTATAAATAACAATAAATTTCTAAATATTCACTACCACGACCAAAATCACGAGCACAATAAAAAAAAAATTTAGTCATTGAGACAACTAGCCCCACAATCATCCTGATGCCTCCTCATGAGCTCAAGATACCTGTGCCGTGGATCGCAGTAATGAAGTAGCGGTACCTAGACATCAGTGCCAGTGCCCTCCTGGTACCCCTCGTCCGGAGAGCTCCTGGTGGATCCTAGCACCCGTTTTAGTGCGGAAACAGGTGGCAGAACAGGAACGCCTTTCTGCCATACCCTCAATTGCTTAGCGCCAGGTGGAAATTGTTGATGGTGTAACTGCTGTTGATGCTCGACAGACATGATGGACACGCTCGACTGTACTTCCTTGGCATATGTCGAGTTTCCGGCGACCCCAGGCACAGTGTCCTCCCCAGTATCCCACAAACTCGAGTACAAAAGTCTCGTATTGTCCATCAGCCCAGTGGAATAATTCCCGAGCTCTTCAATAGACGTTCTGGTGTCCCTAATCAGATCAGGGTTCTCAACAGGAACCAGGGAGGCCGTCGAGGAGAAGCAGGCGCCGTGGATCACCGGGTGCTCGTCGACAATGTACTCCCTGGAGGAGTCTAATGGTACTCTCTGAACATAGCTCAAGCTCAAAGAGCCGGGCTTCGTCGAGTCGTTGAAAGTGGTCTCATTTTCCTGCTCAACTTTCCTGCTGAGCGTCCCGCTGACCGCATTGTCATTGCTGCCCTCCGAGGGCAGAACCTCCATAGGCGCGGCGTTGCTCTTCACCTCCTTGACGGGCATCCGCCTGAGCCTGATGAACAGCACCATGATGATCAGAAGTATCAGCAAAATAAGGACAACCAGAGCCGCGGAAATCCCCGCGATCTGCCCGCTGCCCAGCGTCGACATTCCGGCGGTCCTCGAGGAAACGTGGAGCGTGAAATTAGCCTCAACGCTTCCGGCTCTGTTTTCCGCGACACAATAAAAGTCACTGGAGTCTGTCTCCTGGGCGTTGGTCAGAATCAAAGTGCTGCGCTTGCTGTACTGGCCCTCCTCGTAAATATAAACCTTCTGGTAGCTGCTGAACGAGCTGTGGTTACTCAGAAGCTTTCCGCTCCAGTACCACTTTATTTTAGCCGGCGGAACCGCGGATACGCGGCAGACAATGCTCGCGTTCTCCCCAATTGTGGCCTCGGCGTACCTCGCGGTGAACATCATCACCGGGCGGCAGGCAAAGTCGTCGAGGGTCAGCTCGACAAAGGGCCTGTTCACAAGCTGCTCCGGGCCGTGGCAGACCGGAGAGATCAGAGTCGGAAGATTGTGCTTGACCAGCCACTGCTTCATTTCTCTGAGGTGGCAATTGCAGACCCAGGGGTTGTCGTGGAGCTCGATGCTCGTGAGCTTGTTCAAGGGGTCGAAGGTCCCCGGGTTGAGGGTGGCCAGCCGGTTCCCGTTGAGCTTCAGCGACTCCAGGGACTCGAGGCCCCGCAGCCCGTTCGACTCGATCTCGGAGATTTGAGCGTTAGAGAGGTCGAGTTTTATCAGGCTGGAGGTCGTCCCGAACACGTTAGACTGGATCCGGACCAGGGGGTTCCCTGCCAAGGACAGGTCTCTGAGGAAGGGCGCCTTGGTCAAGCTCTCGCTGGGGATCGAGGTCAGTCTGTTGTTGCTCAGGTCGAGCTCTATCAAATTCGTCAGTCCGTTCAGCGCCTCCTTGTCTATCCGCTCCATTCTGCAATTTCGAAGGTAAACCCTTTGCAGGTTGGTCAGTTGGACCCGGACGAAGATGTTGCTGGCCAGCAGCCTTATGTCGTTGTCGCTCGCGTCCAGCACCTGGGTCTCCGGGTCTATCTCCTCCGGGATGCTCGTAAGCATCCGCTTCACACACTCGACGGTCCTTTTGCCACCCTTCCACTTGCACGTACACTCGTCCGCACACTTGTCACCGATTACACAGCAAACTCGCCCCAAGATTATAAGGAGCAGCAAAAATACTCCGACCGATGGCAGCGGACCGTACTCCCGTCTCGGATTTCCACATCCCCAAAATCTGACTTCCATTTTTTAAGTTTTGCCTCTATCACCGTCCTTTTACGGGGAAACTCATTTGATCAACTGCTGATTTTAATTTTAATCCTCAAGGACATTTTTTTTCACTATTTAAGCGTCACTTTTTTTGGGGATAGTTCTCAGTGTCATTTCACATTAAAATAAATAAAAATACACTGTAAAATTGATATGATATTTTAGGGAAATTATTTACAGGAGTTTTCACTGCTTAGCGAATAGGGTGGAGATAATCCTGCCCTTGTTTCATTTATCACTTACTTTTTCCGCACAAACTCGGACCGATTGCGAAAAATACCGCGTTCATATTAGCGAATAAACTCGCGGAGATTTTTTTGATTAATAAAAATAAATTTTTATATTTAAATAAACACAAATTTTAATATTATAAAATAAAAATAAGAGACGGCAGGATTAAACGTTAACGCCTCGGTGGTACGTGAAAACTGCGGGAGACCGTGTAAAGCGCCACTGGTTTCCACCGCCACCGTCGCCGCGCACAACTACCCCCGCCCCAATATTTTTTATCTTATTTTTTTTGTATTTTTCGCGCGCGCGCAAAAAATTGCCGGTTGTTTAAATTTAAGAATAAGAACAATGAGAATTTTTATTATTACGGGGTAATTTGGGTCCCGAGTTTGGAGAAAAAATTTTATTTAAAAACTCGATACGCTAAATGGCAGAAACTACCACGTATACGTTTA
Organism: Cotesia congregata; assembly: GCA_905319865.3. NCBI lineage: Eukaryota > Metazoa > Arthropoda > Insecta > Hymenoptera > Braconidae > Cotesia > Cotesia congregata. The sequence goes on from CAJNRD030001122.1 coordinate 4,455,874, forward strand.
TATTTGTAACTATAAATATATGTATAGAATTTTTCCCCCACTGGGGTTATGAGATACGATGAGCGTCGTCCCCTAAACTCTGGCAACCCTCGAGTCGAGAAACTACTAACACTATTATATAGTGCGCTCACTCTTACACATTTTGTGTAATAGGAAAACCAACTGGCTGCCGGTCGTGGGTCGTTCGCCGATGGCACAGCTGCGCGGGTTATGCGCGCGCAATTCATCCCCTTCTTGAATTACCCCTGAAGATACTACATGTGTAGTGAGGGGCGAATGTGTGGGGTGTGTAGGTGTAGAGGGTGAATGCAAGTAATGCTGGATGTGAATTTAGATAGATGTAGGTACACGGAATGGTGTGTTTCTTAAAAATCTACAAATGGTTACCGTGGATCGCTAGAATGCCAAATTTAAATGCGCTCTTTGTTTTTCTTTTTAGGGGCGGAGGGAGAAAAGGCTGGAAAGAAGTAGATGTCGATGCGACGGTGTGTGCCACGGTAAAAACGGGTTGTTGACCTCATGTAAATCGCTCAGACAAATGGATGGAGATAATTTAGTGTGTCCCCCAGGAAATAGTGTCTTCCGGTAACGAGCTATTGTCAATTGGGAATTAAATCGCGGTTTGATTCATCGAGCGCCATTTTGTATTGTTTTAAGGAGGTGTTGTAGCTGGATTATTATAATTTTGCATATTTTTAGGTTCAATTTACAGAAAAAAAATTTATTTTATCGAAAGAATAATTATTTTTAAAAGTATACTAATCTTTAATTGAGTTTAAAAAATTAGTGAAGAAAAATTTTTTACTTAATTTTTTAAATTTAAGAATTTTTCTTTTTTTAGTCCGAATAAAATTTTACAATGAATTTTTTTCCAGATAGAAAGTGTGAAAATTATTACAAAAACACGTGGAAGAATTTTTCAAACAGGCAATACAATTTCGAAGTTTTCTTGTGTTTCGTTTAATTAAAAAAAAAAAAAAAATTATATTATAATTCGAGTAAAAATACTATATGTATGTTAATTTAAAAAAAAAACTTCTTTTAACCTTAAAAACGCCAATTTCACGTACAGTTTCAGCAACTGCCGCCATCTCTCGTAACTTTTTACAAATAAAATCAGTCTAAGACTGATAATGTAATCCTACTTTACTGGTATATAGATAATTTAAAATATTATACGAAATTTTCAAATTAAAAATTAATTCTAATAATAATAATAATAACTAGCAACCTTGCAGTCACTATGTGACTGCCGTGACTTTTGAACTATAAATAAATAAATAAATAAATAAAATTTTGATTTATTGAACAATGACTTTTGTTAAATTGTACTGTACTTTCTTAAATATTGACGTTTTTAAATATATAAGCTCATATTGATATTATACTTATCAAGAGCTTTCATTTGAGTACCCACATGCATTTTTGAGATATTTTTCATATATATATATATATATAAATATAAAAATATGAAATATATGAAAAAATGATGTGGGTACTCAAATGAAAGGTCTCCATGAGTGTAACATCGGGATGAGCTTATATCTTTACAAATGTCAATAGTTCACAAGATATTTGTTAAAATGCCCTGTACTTTCTTAACTAATGGCGTTTTTAAAGATATAAGCTCATCCCGATGTTACACACATCAAGAGCTTTCATTTGAGTACCCACTTGCATTTTTGATATATTTATTATATATACATATATATAATATATATAAATATATGAAAAATTGATGTGGGTACTCAAATGAAAGGTCTCGACGAGTGTAACATCGGGATGAGCTTATATCTTTAAAAATATCAATAGTTCACAAGATACAAGGTCGTTTCTTAATTATATTAAATTACACTGTACTTTCTTAACTATTGTCATTTTTAAAGATATAAGCTCATTCCGATGTTACACTCATCACGAGCTTTCATTTGAGTACATACATGCATTTTTTCATATATTTCATATATACATAGATATAAATATATGAAAAATTGATGTGGGTACTCAAATGAAAGGTATCGGTGAGTGTAACATCGGGATAAGCTTATATCTTTAAAAATGTCAAATGTTCTCAAGATACAAGGTCATTTCTTAATTATGTATCTAAGAGATAGAGAATTTTCGAATGCAGCCTAAGTACTTATCATCATAAATTGACCATCGGTGAGAATGATATGAAACCTTGAATAGGCACAAATTCACATCAAGACCTTTGCAATGACACTAAATTTCATTGAAAAAACCGATTTTATCATATGACTATCCTGGACACAAAATTTTTCTTATTCTCTCAATAATATCGATAATAATAATAATATTCATTACCAGAAAATTACAGACATTTGAAATACATACAGTCAAAAATGTACAACAAAAATATCTGTCCTTTAGGGATGAATTCCATCTGTACTATTATTATTATTATTATTCTGTTTGTTTAATAATGGTTTTTGAACACTTTTTGACTTTTACTTTGATATTATACTGATTTGTACTTAATTTTAAGATATCATGTATGCTTTTGGCCGTTAGAGGACTATGTCCTACGGCCTTTTTCAATAAATTACAATTACAATTACAATTACAATTATTATTATTAAAATTAAAATTAATTCTAGTAACAAAATAATTAAAAAAATTCTTTATCCGTCAGATGTTCGGTACTTGCATTAGCACTTAATAAAAGCACCATCCAGACATATATGGAGCTCATATCAATAAAACCTCGGGATAGTGGGAGGTGTAACAGCAGAAGCCTCGGCTAGATGAGTGCATCTATGAGGAAGGGGCGGAATGAGTGAGAAATAAATAGAGGTAGGGTAATATAAGAAAAAATGTTGAGAGCAGAAGCAAGCAAAAGTAGCAGAAGCAGACTGACGGGTGAACGGTTCTGTCTCTGCACAAATTCACATTGAAGGGCCTTTTAGACCTAATTGGCTGTCTGAATCGATATCACTCTCGTCGGGGACTGCCGAGCGAGAGGAATATTGATGTCGGTATGCTCGGGAAAGGTGCTGGGGTGAGATAGAGAGTCGTGAGAGCAGACGGATGCCCGCCGCCGAGTCGGGACAAAAGGGAGAGACATAGATATAGAGAATAGATGTATGATAGATATATATCTGTAATGTGGGGGTGTATGGATTGAAACCGGTGGATAGTGTAGGTTAGTAGAGATTTGAAAAGAATAAAATGAACTGACGTGAATGGGTGGTGGATGATGCTGATGCGAGGATCGAGTATACTATACCCTTTACCCACTGCACTAGCTTCTCTCTTTACTTCTCTCTATCCTCTATCGTATTCCGTTTGTACGTCATACTCATAACAGGATGAGCACTCGGGATGAAATTGTAAACGCATCTTGCGGCGGTACTCTATTGTATTGAATGACATCAATCGATTACAATACATTTGCGGAAATTAAAATCCCACTGGTATTTCATTTCGTCACTACACCCATTATTTTATAATCTCTTTCTGTCTATATGCCGGGTGTAAGTGAAGAAAAATAAAAAGAAAAATAAGAAAACCAGACAGAAGAGTTTTATTTTAAGTGTTATATAATATTATGATATGATATTTTATTCTTTGGTAAGTGAGACACTGGGGTGAGATATGAATGAGAGCCCATTGGTTTTTGATACCGCAAACACTTTGTTCTTCCCCTGTTATTTTAGTGGCCCTTACTCTCATTCTTACTTGTATAATGTACTTGGGCGGGGAACAAAAAATTTTAGGAAAAATTACTATTGGTCACACTGAAAAAAAAATTAACTTGAATTGAGAAAATAATTTTGGAGATTTATTGTATTGAATAAAGATGGAAAATTATTGAATCAAGTAAAATTTATTTGTTTAAGAATTTTTATACTTAAATAAAATGTTTTTTAGGTATAGAACCAGACTTTGAGGTATTACTTGTGGTCAGTGTACTTTTTTTTGCTACTTAATGTTTTCATTAAAAATTTTCAATGCAAAATTCAATAATTAATTACTAGCAACCTTGCAACCACTATGTGACTGCCGTAAATTGTGAACTATAAATAAATAAAATTTTGCTTTATTAAATAATGACTTTTGTTAAATTACACTGTGCTTTCTTAACTATTGACGTTATTAAAGATATAAGCTCATTCTGATGTTACACTCATCAAGACCTTTCATTTGAGTACCCACATCAATTTTATCATATATTTATATATATTACATATATCTATATATATATGAAAAATTTATCAAAATGCATGTGGGTACTCAAATGATAGCTCTTGATGAGTGTAACATCGGGATGAACTTATATCATTAAAAATGTCAATAGTTTACAAGATGCATGGTGTCGTTTCTTCATTATGTTAAATCACAATGTACTTTCTTAACTATTGACGTTTTTAAAGATATAAGCTCATCTCGATGTTACACTCATCAAGAGCTTTCATTTGAGTACTCACATGCATTTTGATAAATTTTTCATATATATACATATATGTAATATATATAAATATATGATAAAATTGATGTGGGTACTCAAATGAAAGCTCTCGATGAGTGTAACATCGGGATGAGCTTATATCTTTAAAAATGTCAATAGTTCTCAAGATACAAGGTCATTACTTGTAAAGTGAAGATATTGAAAGTCTGGTCTTAGATTATAATCTAACAATTGTAATTGTTGCCTGGTTAAAATCTAATAATGTTCAGGAATTTAAATAATTGAAAAACCTATTTTATTGTAACTGTTAAAATGTGATACATATAATAATGTACTTATTACTTTGTACTCAAATAATTTATTATATTTAATATGCTGTAATTATGTTTAAATATGTATTCCTTCTGGTTCTATGTACAGGTGTGTACCACCTCTATAGAATCATTACCAGAAGTAAAATGATAAATAAATAAATAAATAAATTTTTCCTAAAACTTTTTTTTTCAGTGAACTATATTAATTCCGATTGGTATATTTAGAAAACTTAGAATTAAATATGAAACTTGTCTATAAATGTATAATACCGAGCTTTGTCTTAGCCTTGTCCACAGATGAGAGCAAGGATAGGATCAAGGGTATTATATAGCTCACTCAGTTTGGTGCTGCTGCCTCGGAAAGATAACTGTATAATGGTTATCCTTGAATCGATTAAGGGCGCATTGTTGAAAAGCGTTTTATTAAAGAGCTTTTATACCCTCAACTTTGTAATTGCTTTAGTCTGAATGTATGGATTGTACGTCATGTATTATGCAAATTTTCTGTATAAGTACCCTATTTTACTATTGTGCCGAACCTTTATTAATTTAAATTTAAAAATAATTCGATTGATTTTTTTTAACTCTCGATAAAAATGATTTTTGTCAATATTAAAAAATAAAAAAATTTTAAATAATTTTTTTAATTTTCATACTCTCTTTTAGCTGTAAAAAATTATTTTTAATAGTAACAAATTTATTTTGAATTTTAAACATTACAAAAATGTTCAATTTATAAAACAGAAAATTTAAAAATCAAAATAAATAATTTTTTTTAGTTCGAAGATTTTTTTTTCTGTCTAAAATTTAAGTAAGATAAAAAATTAAAGCTTCAACTAAATATTTAATATTTAAAAATATGAAAAAAAAATTATTATTTAATTTTTAAAAGAATTTTCCGACAAGAGAATTATAATTCTTATTGAAAAAAGACAAAAGTAGTTAAAATTTATTTTATATAAAGGAACAAAGTTATTAAAAAATAATTTACAGTTGTATTTAATTAGCTTTTTAATGAAAAATTTAATTATTAGTTTAATTAATATTGTTACGCAAAAATATTCCTTCAATTTGTTACTTTACTTCTTTCAATGTAATAATTTACAAAGCTAAAATAAATTATTTCAGTAAAAAAAAAAAGTAATATATTTTAATAATAAAATTGAAATAAAAAGTTATATTAATTTGCATTGTTAATTTTAACAATTAGATTTTTATGATCTATAATAATAGTTATTTTACTTTAATTATAAATAATAAATTTAAATTCAGTAACTTTTTAATTAAAAATATTTTATTATTATTATTAAATTTAATTACATTTTTGTCAATGTAAATAAAAAAAAAAAAATGCGGACTTACATAATTATATTTTAAAATTTATCCTGAAAAAAATGATAAAAAATTCTATTTACTAAAATTACATCCTGAAGTAAAAATAAAAGTTTATTCTTACAGAATTATATTTTTTTAATTCATAATAAAAAGAGGTAAAATAATCCAATGAAAAATGGCAAAAGAACTTTACTTTGATGTTAAAATAATCGGCTTGAAGAGTTGAGAAAAAAATGTTGATTCAAAGTTAACAAGGTGAAATATTTAAGCTTTAATTAAAATAATATTCAGCTTAAGAATTTACCTGTTTAAAAAAATATTATTAAATTATAAACAATTGATTAATTTAATAGTTTTAATAAACAACAATCGTTTATGATATATTTTTTATTCTCACTAAAAATCTAAATCTATATAATTTTCACAACACCCGGAAATATTAAACTACAAATTCTTTATGAGAGATATTAAAATATCAAACAGTTTTATTGTGGCGTTGAAATGAAATAAAGTATTAAATTTTTATTATCAGTTTCTTCAATTCGTTAATATACGTGCGCTCGTATAAAAAAAAAATTAAACATTAAATATTTTATCGGCTACATAAAATCATTCGGTTTAAATATTTAATGTTTTATAAAATTTCTCTCTCGTTCTGATTAAATTATATAAATGATATAAATTATTCATTTTTATAACAATTAATGAATTTTCACTGTTTTAAATTAATTTTATTGAATTTTAATCCAATTAAAAAAAATCTGAAAAATTCTACATTATTAAGAGAATAAGAAAAATTTTGTGTCCAGGATAGTCATGTGATAAAATCGTTTTTTTTTTTAGTGAAATTTAGTATCATTGCAAAGGTCTAGATTTGAATTTGTGCATTTTCAAGATTTCATATCATTCTCCCCGATAGTCAATCTCTAGATACATAATTAAGAAATGACCTTGTATCTTGAGAACTATTGACCTTTTTAAAGATATAAGCTCATCCCGATGTTACACTCATCAAGACCTTTCATTTGAGTACCCACATGTATTTTT
>CAJNRD030001122.1:4463404-4474332 GCA_905319865.3 Cotesia congregata
TTGACGTTTTTTAAGATATAAGCTCATCCTGATGTTATACTCATCAAGAGCTTTCATTTGAGTACCCATATGCATTTTTGATATATTTTTCATATATACATATATACGATTTATATAAATATATGAAAAATTGATGTGGGTACTCAAATGAAAGGTCTCGATGAGTGTATCATCAAGATGAGCTTATATCTTTAAAAATATCATAAGTTGACAAAATACATTATAATTTCTTAATTATTGTTATTTTTAAAGATATAAGCTCATCCCGATGTTACACTCATCGAGACCTTTCATTGGAGTACCCACATCAATTTTTCATATATTTTATATATTTATATATATATCATATATATATATATATATGAAAAATATATCAGAAATGCATGTGGGTACTCAAATGAAAGCTCTTAATGAGTGTAACATCAAGACGAGCTTATATCTTTAAAATCGTCAATAATTAAGAAAGTACAGTGCAATTTAACAATAGTCATTATTTAACAATATTATTATTATATTAACAATAGTCATTAAAACTCAATATCAAAATATAATTTTTTTATTTAAAATTTTCAGTAAAAAAATTACTATTAAATTATAATTTATTTATTTATTATTATTAATGAAAAAAAACTAAATAAGAATCATTGAATTTTAAAAAAAAAAAAAAAAAAAACAAATTACTAAAAAGATCAATTTACCCGAAAATAAAAGAATAGCAAACCCGGTGGCATAAAAGATTAATGGTAATAGAGTAGCCAGGTATCTGGAGTACGCAATTTGTCATTGAGGATTGATAGACTGGTAAACATTTGATTGGATAACTTTGATGCCGGTGATTATAGTTCACTAACGACCAGCGCATGAACTCATAATAGCCGTTCAAATGTGGATCCTGAGATGGTCGTAGCAGCCCGTAGATCAAGATAGAGACGGAGATGTTGATCAAATGTAATTAATTAGCTTCCTACATAGATTGTGTTCCTCTGGGAGATTGATACCTTCCCTTATGCCAGACGTACGAATCGGGCCAGTGCAAACGCTGTTTGTCTTTGTATATTACATTCCTACTACTACAACCACTACAACTACTCCTGCTGTTAGGAGCTGCGGCTGAACCCACCACTCTGCAACACTAGTTGATGTTGATGTTGTTCTGCCAGAGAATAGAGAAACTAGAGACTCTGCGTTAGCTAACGCAACAACGCTTCATGTTGAGTTTAAACTTCCCTGAGATATACCGGCTTAATTTCACCAGCTGGTGGTCCTGTTCTTGCTATTATTAGTTAGTTGCGATATGCGTCCTCGCTAAGATATTTAAACGTTTAATTTATCCTTTCTGACTCCCTTCAAGATCTTATCATTAAATTATCATTTGTCCGGCGGATATATATCTGCTCTAATTATCCTCCAGAGGATATACTTCCTCTGTAAACTAATTCAAAATTTCTTTCATATTTATTTTTATAACAACCAAGTTTCAAATTTGTTATTTCATACAGAAAAATAATTTTCAATTTATTTATTTGTTGAATATTTTAAATAATTTTATTTCTTAGCTGATGAACATTTTTTTCACTGTAACTTTTTTGGTGAAAAAAATTTTTAATGAAAATTCACAAATTGTCTATTTAAAAATTTTATTTTTCTTAATTTTGAAAACCTTTTTTTCAACTAGAAAATTACTTTGAAAAAAATTTTTATTTCTTCAGCTAAGAAATAAAATTTTTTAAAAATTTATTTCTTATTACAAAATTGCTCATTTTTTTTATACTCACTATAAAACACCCGCTTTGCTAAAATTTATTCTAATTTTTTTGATAAAAAAATTTATTATTATTCAAGATTTGGGAAAGAAAAATTTGGAATGAAAATTCGCAAATTATCTATTTAATATTGTTTTTTTTTTTTCTAAATCTAGAAAATTTTTTTTTTTGCAAGAAAATTACTTTGAAAAAAATATTTATTTCTTCAGCTAAGAAATAAAATTGTTTAAAAATTTATTTCTTATTACAAAATTGCTCATTTTTTTATACTCACTATAAAACATTTGCTTTGCTAAAATTTATTCTAAATTTTTCTATTTTTCATACAAAAATTTGTTATTATTCAAGAGTGTAATTATTAAGATGCAGTACAAATTAAGACAATGTGATGAAAAAATTGTAAAAAGCAGTTTTTACTGTTGTACAATGCAAATAAATCTATCTTGTTATTATTCAAGATTTGGAAAAGAAAAATTCGCAAATTTTCTATTTAATATTGTTTTTTTTTTTTTTCTAAATCTAGAAAATCTTTTTTTCAGCTAGAAAATTACTATGAAAAAAATTTTTATTGCTTCAACTAAGAAATAATTTTTTTTTTTAATTTATTTCTTATTCAAAATTGTTCACTTTTTTTTTTTAAATAATTTTTTCTTATACTAGCTATAGAACACCCGCTTTGCGGGTGTATCATTGATAAGTTAAAATAATAAATTTTTTTTCTGTTATTAATTCATTAATTATTTGTTTGTAGAGAATTAAATTTCCTATAAGATAGTTGAGAGCAAAATTGAAAAAAAAATTTTATTCGTATGGTTATTTTAAAAATAAAAAAAAAAAGAAATTTTATAATGTTATTTATATGGAAAGGAAATTTTTATGATATTAAGCTCAAACTTTAGAATTTTTTTTTATATTGAAGAAACTTTCAAGATACGCTTAATCGAAAAAAAAAAAAAAAAAAATAAAAAGTTATTTTGACGTAGCCTAATAGATATATATCTTGATTAATTAGTCTAGATAAATCTGGACGTCTAATACCGTTCATTGCTGTCCAAGCCTTAATGTTCCATTGACACAGAACACAATTCCAGTCTCAATAGATAAATCGACTAATCAACATCCGTAGATGGTAATTTCTGATAGTGTCCTAGGCAGTTTTGTAGCCACCGGGCTACTCAGTAAGGCTTAAGTCTACTTTGTCGCAGATTACCGCTGCCTAACTATTAATATCAGCTATATATCGTTTCAGTTTCTATCCCTGAGGATCTACTGAAGCGACAAACAAAATTCCAATTTTTCCGACCGCTATTTTTACAGAAACTAATTACAAAAAAAAAATAATTTTTCATTTAAAAGTTATCAGAAATACAAAGTGTCTTCTATAATAAAAGTACATTTTTATCCTGCATCAGTACATTTTAACAATATTAGTAATGATTAATGACTTGTGCGGAAGCAAAGTAGTCTCTTAAATCACAGACAGAGTTGATACATTAAACTGGCCAGACGAAGTAACTTTATTAATGCATATCATGATCTTGACATTTAAAAAGTTTTAAATTTCGCGAGTTAAGCTTCTATTGCAGGTATAATAATAACCCAGACTATCATCCAATAGTGATAATAAGAGAGAAATGGGTTCCTTATCCAGCTAAAACTAATTTTTAATTGTCAACTGCGCATCTGAGACTAGACTCTGAAACGACAAGACATGGTATTAGTAAACTTTGTACAATTTCAGTATGTGCGATTCAATTAAACCTGAATGACGCTGAATAAATAATTCTGATTAATGACCTATTAAAACAATTTTAATTGGTAGGTTCACTGCTTCTGTCTTGCTTGTACATAAAATTGATATTTATTAATTTATTAATATTTCACGCGAGGACATTTAATTAAAATTCGTTTGTATAATTAAATTAGTTGAAACTTTTAATTATAAATAATTAAACTTTTCTGATTCATTGGATCAAATGGTAGTTTATTTTATTAAATCAATTTTATTTCTGGGTTTTCGAATTATTTAAATAAAATTATTTTGTTTTGACAGTTTTTAAATAAGTGAACTCGCATGTAAAAATTTTTTTTTTAAACTCGAGTTCACTTTTACAATTATTATTATTTTTGTCACAAAAAATTAAATAGATCAGAGATTTAATATATTGTAAATAAAAATTAAAAATTACAATTATTTTGATGGTTTATGTTTTTATAAATTAAATAAAGAAAAAATTATTTTTGGTTTTTCTTTCGTAAGACCTTTTTCTGTAAGAGCCTAGCTTCTGTAACGGAATTTTAATCAGCTTCTAGCTTTTTTTTATATTTTTTCAGCTCTTTTTAAATTTATTCGATGCAATTTAGCGTGACGGAAAATCGATTAAACTTCAAACGCCAATAAAGCATTTTAAAGAAGTATTTAATTGTTTTTTATTCTTCTATTTTATTTATTTTTTTATTCCGTTGTGATGGATCAAAAATAACAGATAGCTAGTGGTAATTTTTTTCTTTTTGAACAGTTAATTAGATATCAAATTTTTTTTTTTTCAGTGTAACAAAATTACACATGATCAGGGATCGTAAAACAGAAAAAAAAAGTATGAAGTAAAAATATGGAAAAAAAATTACAATAAATTTATCATAATCTCGCGACTATCACAAATCACGATTATATTCTCAAGTGTCACATTATATACCAGTGAATTTTTATTATCTCAACGCGACACCTCATTACAAAATAAAAATTGCAAATATATCTCGACGAAAGAAAGAAAATAAAATAATGTTAAAGAAAAATATAAATTGACTCGACAAAAGACAAAAAAAAAAATCGTTGAGAAAATTTTTCATTCCCCCACATATTTTTATCTCTCAACTCTCTACCTCTCACTTAGAATCACAAACTTTTTTTTACTGTCTGGTATTTACGACGGACTTGCAATTTTTTATCACCGGCTCCCTTACAATTTTTTTTACATTTTTTGTTAAATACATTTTATCATTTTACTTTTTTTTTTTTTTACATTTTTTTATTTAATTTATTTAAAAAAAACAATCACGACTCTCGTGCTATCTTAGTACGTGTCTGGCATCCCACAAAAATCACCAAAAAAAAAAAACTATTGTAACAGATAATTTTAAATTTATAAACAAAATAAGTATTTAACATTTTAATTTTCTTAAATTATTACTACGATAGCACGGGGATCGATTCCGGTATGTTGACGACGCCCCAATGTCGCTCTTTATTTTTTTCCATCTTATACATTTCCGCCCTCTTTTACTTATTTTTTTTTTTTTAGATTTTTTCCCATCTCTTAACCCTCTTCCATTTCATCTTGACTCACAAATCTCCACAAAAATGTTAACAGAGCGCAATTGACGCACACTTGGTAACATTTTCGTAAGAGATTTTTCCCTAACTTTTTCCCCCCTTTTTTTTTTATTTTTTTTTTTTTCATTTTCTATTTTTTTATCATTATTTTTATACTCCGTACACTAAGACCCATACGTTATTTTATTTATTATTATTACTAGGGTCGTCATTCTTAATTCAATGCAATTTTAAACTTTTTTTCAAATTTCCGTGATGTTTTAAAGCATTCGCTCTAACGTAAACCCGCCTCGCGAGTAAACGTTTTTAATACAAAAAAAAAATTTATATAAAAAAACTCCCTATTTTATTATACCAGCCAAGAGAGATTATTTATTAAAAGTTTTCATGTTTTCGCCTGCGTTTGCCGATCAAAAAATACCGAGACAGCGTTTTTTTTTTTTTTTATTCTCTTTTAAAAGAAACAAAAAAAAAAAAATTACAGCTTGCACTCAAATATAACCAGACAATCTAGATGTTTGAGCTTTTAAAATACATACTCTAAATATTACCAATCAATTAACAAAGTAAAAATGAAAGTTGAAAGCCGACAAACGCAGGAGCATGCGCGAAAATTATCAAGTTAAATCTCAATGATATTAATTGAGTAATTCTCTCTCTTGTGCTCCAGTGAACGAATATTCTCTTCGCTCGTTTAACTCACTACTCTTCAATGCGCTTGTAATCTCTTCCAAGTTCTCATCTCTTCTTCTCTTCTCCTCATTGCTTTTACGACCTTACTACGCCTTTTGTCGTGCACTTACGAACCTGCATATAATTCCCCTTACTTTTATTACGTCAAGTGCACTCGAGAGAACACAAATGCGGACAAAAAGTCTTTCGGAATTTTATCCTTCACTATTTTATCCCGACATTTATCTTGTTACAATTATAAAACTTTTATATCCGCTCTGCTGATCATATTTGTTCTCTCTCCACCTCCTTACTCACAATATACTTTGTAATTATTACAAATTCTCATTGTAGATATTATCAAAAATTAAATCACTGCATGACAATGCACTGATTTAATTTTTAACATTTTTTTACTCATACCAACTATTCCGATGTTAACAATTTTTTTTTTTTTTTCATACACTCCAATTATCGCAGATTTTAATTAATGGTATTACAATTACTTTTCTGTTTAAATGTTTTACAAATCAACTTAATACGTTATTTTTAATAATTAATAAAAAGACAGACCAACATACACGCGTTTCAATCATTCACAATATACAATCAAAAATTTAATCATATTTAGTCATCAATTGAAATTTTTATCATATTACATGTCAATATTCATTAAATTTAATTACATTATTATTAACGGTGTGGTTTTGCTAATAGCCTTGGCGAAAATTTTTTTTTTATTTAATCGGCGATTGAAACTTTTTATTTTTAACGTACTTGACTACCCACTATTGCAAAGTCGCATTCGATCCGTTAAAACTTTAATATTTTTTAGCACAACTTAAAAGTTTTTTTTATTTTTGATATACTTTTTTTCGGCTCTTGTTATTTATTTTAAAACTTTAGATTTTTTTTTTTTTTTCAGTATTTAACAATAGCGAGGTGCATTAGTGGATAGTGCTTTAAATTCTCTTTGTCTTTATATACAATGCCGACTAAAGTTAAATCACACTTTACAGAGGTAAATACTTTAGCTTTGAAAATATAAGTCGATAAAAAACAATTGATGACTTTGTTGTTGTTGTTGTTGTTGTTATTGTTTTAAATAATTATTTTATCTTAATCTCTGGTGTCGTAGCAACGAAATACAATGTACAATATTTTCCGTTATGTTATGTTATTATTTTTTTTTTTGTTATTTTTTATCTTTTATATTTTTTTACACACATATCCCCGCACGCTGCACTCAATTTTGAGATCATACTTTCATACGTTGAAAAACATTTTGTAATTATAATTTATTAAAAACATTTTTTTTTTGCTTTTAATTACTTTATAAATATTTAACTTTACAATTTAGTTTATTTATTTATTTATTTTTTTCATTTAAAAGCAATACGATCTCGTGGCTGACTTGATTGCAATGCTGATACGAGGCACGCTTAACTCGTATCATCATTGATTGTCGATTGCTACTAATTGACCCGTGGGCGTGAGACAAGGTCTTCGGATTATTTATTCACAATAATAATTATAATTGTTATTAATTTTGATTAAGAAATTTAATTGGCAATTATAAATTTTAGCAAATAATTGATAAAAAAAAAAAAAAAAAAAAAAAAATATTTTCGTTGCAAGATTAAACCGTTTTCTCACAATTATTTTGAACTTTTATAATTTATTTTTTTCAAGTTCATTTGTGCACGGAAAGAACAAGATGACATTGGATATCATCCCAAATTATACTGAGTGAAAAAAAAATTTTAGATAGTAGCTAGTATAATACAGATTACACTAAGTATAATCTGTCTGAAATTTTTTTTTTCACTACAGATTACTGAGTATAATTTGGGATGATATCCAGTGTTATCATGTTTTTTCCGTGTGTATTATGTCACGACTGAAACCCGCGTTTGCTTCCTTCTACCGTGAAGCTAATTCGTTTTTATTTTGTTGGCCCTCTATATTATTACATATACAAATAAATGGCTCAAGTCTGTCTTCACACACGTCACTAGACTTTATACACATTTTATCATAATTATTGTTATTATATGTTTTATTTATTAACCGTTATTATTATTACTATTATACAATGAAACGGATTATCCGTCTACGTTTTTAATCAACTTTTTACGTTACAAAAAAAGTTAAGCAAAAAAAATAATAATTATGTATAATGTGATCTATGGACACGCGAGATCGTTGTGTGTAAAAAAAAAATTGAATTTAATATTTTATTATCATTTTTTGCACTATACCAATGTTCCCGATACAATGATTATTTTACTTTATAAACTTTGTGTTTTTTTTTTAAGCGGCAACTTCGTTGAGATAAATTTATCATACATATATATTTAATACAGATAAAAATATTTTTAAGTAATAAATTTAATACCGATACCGTAATCACGTTTGTTTAAATTTATTTTTATTTTTACGTCGCGATTATTCATAATTATATTTTGTTTTACGATCCCTGTGTCTCACGTAACCCATTAGCCAAATAATTATAAAAATAATTGTATAAAACTAGTCAATTTATACAATCTCTGATTCTCAATCACAGTATTATAAATAAAAAAAAAAAAGTTCATCGCTTTTAACAAAAAAAAAAAATATTTCTCTTTCAAGGTAAACAAAAAATATCTGATTGTATTTTTTAATTTTTTTCGACAGCTATTAATATTTTTTTATACAAAAAAAAAAAAGTGTGATTAGAATTTCAGAGTTGCTTTCAATGACATTACAAAATCAAGCCACAATCAAACTATACATTTTTTTTATTGTTTGCACACGTTCTGTAAATTAGATTTTAAAAGTAAAGAAAAAGAAACATTAGTATGTAATTTATTATGTATATATATAAATATATTTTATTGTTTAAAGCTTCAGTGAGCTCGAAAAAATAAAATTTTAAAAGATAAACTAAATGAAGACGGTAATATTAATTAATAATATTTATGTATATAAATATCAAGCCTTTTATATATATATATATTAATGTTAATGAATATTTTCAATTATTAATTATAAATTAATAATCGAAATTATTGTATTTCTTTTTTTCTACGCTTTGTGCACTTGATAATGGCTTGACTCTGAGCTAATTATAATTAATTATTTACACTTATAAGTAATATCTATTTACAAAGAAAAAATGACTCGCAACTGCACACTGACGTTCACTTCAGTCACCAAGTTTCATTAAAAATTTCATTTTGTTTTACTTAATTGAATTAGATATAAACCGAGCAAGAATAAAATAATAAATTTTATTTTCTTTCTCTTTTAGCGATGCTCGGCAATAAACTTTATTTACAAGTAACACATTTACTTTTTTAACTTTTATCATACTTTTATTACGATGAATTTATTATTTTTCACGTTTTATTATTCCAAAGTCTTTTATGAATCTAAGTTTATCCTCGAAAGAGCACTTGCTGTTCCCTTTTAATAGATCATCATTTTATTTTTTCTCACTGTTCCTTTCGCACCTCAAAACTTAAGTAACCATTTTTTATTTTAGATTATTAATGTAATTTTTAAATAATTCACTATCTTTATTATTCAATACGCCCATATCGATGTGCTCGAAGTTGATAATGGATATGCCACGTGTAGTACGAGTCACGAATCACTTGTTTTTTTTTTTTTTTTTTTCTTTCAATTCAAATCTTGTTTTTGTTGTTGTAGTTATTATTATTGTATTTTAATAGCTGTTGCTTAACTATTTATTTTAATTGATGAAACTACTTCGACACGTTACCTTCGTCCAAACTAGTATTATCCTCAGGTCGAGCTACGTATAAACTAGGATCTATCACCTTGGGAATTGGCTTTATTTCCGTACCAAGTTCTTGCTCAATACGATGAAGATTAAAACGATCTTCATAAGTTATTAGATTGATGGCAATACCTAAATGACCGAATCTACCAGATCTACCGATACGATGTAAATACGTCTCGGCCATTTTTGGAAAATCAAAGTTTATCACGACATTAACTGCTTGTACGTCGATACCACGAGTGAATAAATCACTACTCACCTGTAATAAATTAAGATTCATTTATTTTATTAATTATCAATCATCATTGATCCGAAACATCAATTAAGGATATTCATGCGTAAAACTTAATACTATATATAGAAATAAATTCAGATTTTTTCATTTTTGATCTTCCCTCGAAAATTGAAAATTTGTTATCGATTATTTAAAAAAGTTATTAACGATTACAAATTAGATTCTCAACATACAACCTCAAGACACATCAGCATTTTTTTGAGTTTAAAATTATAATATTTATATTATTAAAGTAGATATCATAATAAATAATGTTTGAAAAAATTATGCATTTATTATAAATGCATCAAAAAAAATAGTGTTGACGAACGTTTAAATTAATTATTTAATACTTTACTTGGTATAATCTATATTATTAAAAGAGTAAGGAAAATTTTGTTTCCAGGATAGCCATATGATAAAATTGGTTTTTTTAGTTAAACTAGAATTTGAATTTACGTGCGCAAGCGCGCGCCTTGACTATAGAGTTTGCATATATTTTCATGCTTATGATATATTCAACCAATCACGTTACGAATAGTTTGATGCCACATACATTTCATCTCAATTTTATTATGGGATTGATTGCCATTGCAAAGGTCTTGATTTAAATTTGTGCCTTTTCAAGGTTTCATTTCATTCTCACCGATAGTCAATTTATTATAAGTATTTAGGCAGCGTTCGAAAATGCTTTATCTCTAGATACATAATTAAGAAATTACCTTGTATCTTGTGAATTATTGACATTTTTAAAGATATAAACTCATCTCGATGTTACACTCATCGAGACCTTTCATTTGAGTACCCACATATATTTTTGATATATTTTATATATTTATATATATGTATATATGAAAAATATAAAAAAATGCATGTGGGTACTCAAATGAAAGCTCTTGATGAATGTATCATCGGGATGAGCTTATATCTTTCAAAAGGTCAATAGTTGAAAAAAAATATTGCGCAATTTAACAAATATCTTGTAAACTATTGACATTTTTAAAGATATAAGCTCACCCTGACATTACACTCATCGAGACCTTTCATTTGAGTACCCACATATATTTTTGATATATTTTATATATTTATATATAT
>CAJNRD030001122.1:4474578-4488053 GCA_905319865.3 Cotesia congregata
TTGATGAGTGTAATATCGGGATGAGCTTATATCTTTAAAAATGTCAATAGTAAAAAAAGTACCGTGCAATTTATCGTAATTAAGAAACGACCTTGTATCTTGTGAACTATTGATATTTTTAAAGATATAAGCTCACCCCGACATTACATTCATCGAGACCTTTCATTTGAGTACCCACATCAATTTTTCATATATTTTAATATATATATTATATATATATATCTGTATATATGAAAAATATATCAAAATGCATGTGGGTACTCAAATGAAAGCTCTCGATGAGTGTAACATCGGGATGAGCTTATATCTTTAAAAAGGTCAATAGTTAGAAAAATACAGTGCAATTTAACGAAAGTTATCATTTAATAAAGTAAAATTTTAATTTTTTTTAGGTCACGAGTCATGGCAGTCACTATGTGACTGCAAAGTTGCTAGTTAAAATTATTTTAGTTGATTTTTAACCGTACTGAAAACAAGCACCTACAAATTACATGGTTAGAAATGACAGATTTGTCAAATTTAATAAACAATAATAATGGACGTTAAATCAACGACTAATTTATATCTACTGATTTTGTACAATAGATGCTTAAAAAATATTTTAGATAAATAAAACAAAATTTGACTCTAGGGTGCCGCATGAACGTCCTTAAGATTAAATAGTTTGTAAAAAAATATAATTTTAATCTAACATACCAAGTTTCTGCAGAGACCAGCGCGGAAATCATGGAAAACACGATTTCTGTGAGCTTGAGCCATTTTAGCGTGTATGTAGTAGCAACAGTATCCCAAATCTGTTATCTTTTTAGCCAAAAGTTCAACACGTTGCGTCGAGTTACAAAATATAATGCTCTGATTTATTTGCAACTTTGAAAATAGTGTGTTGAGACAATGGACTTTCTGTCGTTCTTGTACAAATGCATAGTACTGCGTAACACCTTTTAGCGTCAACTCCTCCATTAAATTTATCTCGTATGGATCTCTCAAGTGTTTTTCCATGAATTGCTTAACGGTCAGTGGGAACGTAGCCGAGTACAGCAATATTTGTCGTTCCGATGGCAATCTATTTTACAAAAAATATTTAATAATTATTGTTTGTCAATATAAATTAAAAAATTAATTACTTAATGAATTGAAACTATATTTAGGTAAAATTATTAAATTAAAAATAAATTCATAATAATTATGTTTTTTCAATATTTGGACTCGGAAAAAAAATGATATAATTTTATAATTATTCTCAATAATGTATACCTTGAAATAACGTGATCCAACATTCCTTTAAAATCTTGTGAGAGAAGTTTGTCAGCCTCATCTAGTACTAAAATCCTGCAATGATCCATGTTTGCGACATTTTTGTCCATCAAGTCGAGAATTCTTCCTGGTGTTGCGATAATTACGTGAACTGTACAAAAAAAGAGGTAAATAAATTATTCGTATACTTTTAAAGGATTAATATAATAGTCAAACATAATTATATGATTATACCTTTTTGATAAATCCTCATAATATCGTCACGTAAATTTGTTCCACCAGTAGTTACCATAACTTTAACATCCATGTGTTTAGCAAGTTCAATACAGATTTGAGATGTCTGCAATGCCAACTCTCGGGTAGGCACTATCACTAAAGCTTGAATTATGTCTTTTCGTGGGTCAACCTACAAAACAATCATCGAACAATCATTAATTACCAGTAAAAAAAAAATTTTTCTAATTTTATTATAAACAATAATAATATATAATTTTAATATCGAGTGTTAGAATATATCAGCTGCTTAATTTTAAAACACAGTAGCTGCCAAATTTTTATACCTAATTTTTTTTAATATTGCTGCATTTTTTTTAACTTTTAGACCTTAATTTCAAGTATTTTTTTTTAAAGATATTTATATTCAAGTATTTTCTATTTATAAATCAAATTTTGCATCAATTTGGTAGGCAAACTTTCTTTTAATAAAAAAAAATTTTTTTTTTATTTCTTAATGTTAGTTACTGTGTTTTGAAATTGGGCAGCCGATATGCAAGCTTTTGAAAATTTTTATTTTATTTTTTCATTTTATTCAATTTTATTTAATTTCATTTTATTTTAGTTTTTATTTAATTTAATTAAATTTTTTTTTCAACTTGATGTATATATAATTAAATATTATTGTATTTTTCTAGTGTCTATGCACAGGTGTCATGCACCTCTATAGAATGTTTAGCAGAAGTAAAATAAAATAAATAAAAAAAAATTAATCTGCCCTGATAGCTATTTTAACTCAAACTTTTATTCAATCTACTGCCGAAATTTGCAGCCAACTTGATGAAAAAAGTTGCAAATCAAATGTTTTTACTTAAGTTGTCTACAAGTTACACTGCAATTTGACGTCAAGACTTGCAGTACAAGTATTTTATTCAAGTTGTAGTACAATTTAACCAAAAGTTCGGTGTTAACTTGTATTCAAATTGGGACTGTCTAGATTTTAGTCAATTTGTTTACAACTGTTGTACTGTAAAAATTTACGGCAAACTTTATGTCAAGTTAACTGTAACTGCTGAAATCCAACTACTTTAAATCAAAGCGTAGCTATCAGGGTGTATAGTAAAACTGTCTCAATAATACGAGTGAAATTATTTAAAATTTTCGTTAATAAAAAAATAATAAATATTTATTACCTGTTCCAATACAGGAATAGAGTAAGCTCCTGTCTTTCCTGTACCATTCTTGGCACGTGCTAAAATGTCTTTACCGGACAATGCAATTGGAATACTAGCTTCTTGAATAGGAGATGGCTTTTCCCATCCTTTCTCGAAAATTCCCATCAATAATTCACGTTTTAAACAAAACTCCTCAAATTCGTTACCTCGTGTGTTTGTAACATCCTATTAACAAAAAAAAAAATATTAAATTAATTATCAACTGCAAAATAAAAAAAAAAAGAAAATTCCAAAATAACTTACACTCGTTTTAATCCGCTTGTCTCGCGGTGGAATTCTAAGTTTGGATTTCCAACCAACATCATCCATTTTCTCGAGGTCTGATTTGGAGCCCAAACTTGAGTTTAGCATGTGATTAGAATTAATATGCGTTTCGGTCATCATTTCGATAACGCACTTTTACTGTATCGTCTTTAACTACAAAAAAATAAAATAATTATTAACAAATTCAACTATATAAACCTTCTAGCATTAAAATGTGAATTTCTTTATACAAATAACACTCTAGAGTATTCGTTAGATTATAATCTGAGTATGCTGAACGTGAAAAATAAAGTAAAAACAAAATGAGATCATCTTTTTCGTGTTATTATTATACTAATCCGCAAACAATTGTCGGATTATCTCAACCACTTGGAATTTTTTCTCTAAATACTTTCGAATATTTATTACAAGCTTACTCTGTTTTTTTTTTTTTTCTTCAAATATAAAATATTTAAAAAATTATTTAATCAGTGAATGAAAAAATTAATAAAAAATAAATCAATAGTTTTGTTTAATGGAAAAATAAATTTGATAAATTATAATAAATATTTTTTTGAAAAAATATTAAGACACTGAACCGGTAAAACAAAAAAAATGGAAGCGACAATATACCTCAACCTAAATTCTTTGTACTTTGCTCAGAGTCTAAAAAAGTTATTAATAAATCGGTAGTGTAATAAAAAAATTAAACGATTTACAAAATAAATAAAATAATAAATTAATGAATAATAATAACAATAGCATTAGATAAAATAATATACCGTGAAAAGGATGGCCAGGGATTGTATATTGCAACGAAGCGTATCACTTGAATGGTGAACACAAAATGCCAAAATGGCCGTCAGACCCAATGTCAAGTTTCGATCTTTAGCCGTATGCGCTACGAGAGAGAACACATAAGCTAGCTAACTAAATATATTATATATATTACTGGTATACGCTCCAACAATAACTCGTATGTCTTTCTCTCTCTGTTGCTGGTTGCTCTGTAAAGCAGAACTCTGAAACTCACAATTCAGAATTGTCTATCTCTCTCACCAAAATGTTCTTGAGCGTCTCTACGCATACATATATATTTACACTTGTGTTATTTTACAAAATAATATACAATATTTATATTATTACTGTAGCTAGTTCAAAACTTTCTTTATGTTGATAAATTTAATATGAATTTTTATTTATTTTTCACCAAGTTTATTAATCAATCGATTAATTTATTATTGTTTGTTCATTTTATTTTTTTTTTTTTTTATTTAAATTATAGAAACTATTATTTTTGCTCGATGCATTTATTTTTTTTACGTTAATATTTTATCGGCAACTAACGCACTGCGCTAAATGCAAACGATTATTAACTTTTAGAATAAAATACACTCGGTACCTTTTATTAAAGAATAAAAACACTATTATAACAGTAACCGTTTCTTTTTTTTATCTCTTTATTGTAGCTTATAGCGGTGAAGATGGCGTACGTACACCGTAAATTAATGCGCATGCGCCGGTTGTCAAACTTAAGCTTTAAGGCGAGTTTTCAACAATAGTATTTTTTTAAGTATTATGAAGTTAGCAGACGTCTAAAAATTTTTGATTTTTTTTTTTAATTAAATTACAACTAAAAAAAGATTTATAAAAAATTGCACTTGTGGTTTTTCAAGTTTTTTACATGTGAAATTTTTTTTTTAAATTATTTAATTGAAATTTCGTCAATAAATTTCTAAAAATTTTGAAATGTCAGCTAAATTCATTTTCATTTTTTTTAAGATACTGAAGTTAGCTGACAGCTGTCATTTTTTTTAATTTTTGTAAAAAATTAATTACAATAAAAAAAATACTTGAAAAAATCATTTTTTTTAATTGTCACATATGGAATTTTTTTATCAATTTTTTTTTGTAATAATTTAATTGCTATAAAATTATAAAAAAAATTTCTGTCAGTTAAGTCAAGTTTGTATCCCTACAATAAAAATACATGACAGTTTGAAGTTAGTCAATAGTCGAAAAAATGGGACCTGATTCCTTATTGGTAGAATATAAACCCTCCTCAGTTACTATTGGTCAATCTCCTGGTACGTGAACATATCAATATATCGATATAAATCGAACAGGATAAATTCATTCGAGAATTTCGATAGGGGGCGCGCGAATGCATGCCGTTAAAAATTCTAGTATTTTAAATAATTCATTGAAAATTTTTCTTAGAAAAATGCGCATGCGTGAAATTTTTTAATTGAAAATTTTCGAGAAACTTTTTACAAAAATTCTAAATGGAAAGCTGTCAATTATCCCCTAGAGTAATGTTTGTTTTAAATCATAAAATGATCCTAATATAAAATTGAGATGAAATGTATGTGGCATCAAACTATTCGTAACGTGATTGGTCGAATATATCATATAAGCATGAAAATATATGCAAATTCTATAGTCAAGCGCGCGCTTGCGCGCGAAAATTTGAATTCTAGTTAAAATAAAATAGAAAGTTTAATTTATTTCCAGATGATTTTATATATGACACTGAAGTTGACAGACTTCAGAAATTTTTTTATCATTTTATTGCAATAAAATTATTATGAGAAAAAAATTCTGAGTATGGAAAATAATAAAAAAATTAATAATTCTAAAGTTAGCCGACGTTTTTAATTTTTTGATTATTTTTTTAATAATTGAATTAGAACAAAATAATATTTTTAAAAATTGCACTGATAGTTTTTAAAGTTTTTTACAAATGAAAATTTTTTCGGCTAACTTAATTTTCATAAAAAATTATTAGAGAAAGTTATTAAAATTAATTTAGCAGATATTTGATAACTTTAAGAATTTTTTTAATAAATAAATTACATAAAAAAAAATGAGTAAAAAAATTGACATGTAGAAATTGTAATAAATTAAAAATCCAATTTTTTGGAACAAATTTGTCTGTTAAATAAAATTAAAAAATTGTGAAGTGATAGCTAACTTTAATATCATGGGAAAAATTTTAAAGGCATTTTTTATTATTGTAATTTATTAGTTATAGGAATTAAAAGAATTGACAGCTGTCAACTAACTTCAACATCATTTTAATCCTGTTAAGGAAATTTTTTTAATATTTTATCAATTTAATTATTTATAATTTAAGAAAAATCATAAATTACTCGTAATGAATATTATCTCAAAAGCTTCGATAGAAATTACATAAATATTTGTTGATAATTGCTAGTTTATTGTGATTATCTGTTGAGCAATATATTGATTTGTTGTATGACCGCTAGGCGGCGGTAATTAAAACCTAGTATTGTATCTCTCTCTCTCTTACAAGCTCTTGTAACCTATAGTTCTAATAAAATCACATGTTATAATTAATCCAAGTTAATTATTACAATCGACCTTATTAAATATAATCTAATAACAGGTTATGGGCCCAGAAGATCAACAGTGATTATTGAATTAAAAAGTTTTGTGTAAAAACAACTCAGAATATTTATTTGAGGGACCCAAAAATTTTGAGGTTAGCCTGCCAACGTGCAACGTGCGAAAGACCGAAAAATGGATCAGACTCAAGAGAAAATGAAGATTCAGCAGCTAAAAGGGGTAGAAAATTGGGCTGCCTGGAAATTTCAGACAAAAATTGCGTTGATGGGCAAAGACATTGATATTGAGGTTGACGAAGAAGAACCCACAGCACCAACACCTACAGATGGAGGTATACCACCTACTCCGAACCAGGTAAATGCGTATCAAGAAAAGTTAATTAAATTCAAAAGGAAGGAAGCTGCCGACCAGTGCATTATAGCGGCAAATTTGGGGCCGGAGGCCCTGCTACATGTAATGAGCTGCAGAACTGCAAGACAAATGTGGACCAGGCTTCAGGGAGTGTACGAGAGTAAGTTAGATGCAACTATCCACATGCTGAATCATCAATGGTGGACACTTACAAAGGATGAGAGTGACAGCATGACGATGTACATCGCCAAGGTTCAGGATCTTGCTCATCGGCTAAAACAAATGGGTGAGGATGTTCCAGATAAGCAAATTATATTGAAAATACTCTTTACTTTGCCTCCTACTTTTAAACATTTTACTTTAGTTACGTCCATCGTCGTCCGATTTTTCTGTTTCTTCTTGATCTTCATTGATAATGTCTACAAGATCGCCGAAGAGTAAGCTTGTTGGTGACCCTGTGAGATCCCGGAGTAGTTGCATATTTTTTTCCGGTCGCATTGATCTTAACATCGTTGGTCTGCAAATCACGAGTTGATGATGAAGTAGAAGATCCGCTTGAATTATGCGTCGAGAGATCCTGAGGGAGATCCACACCGTTTTCTTCAGTGCTAGGCTGTTCATCTGCGACGCGCCGGTTCTTATTTTGCATGGAACTTATTGTTGGGTTCGAACAGTGTCTTTTACTTCCAGAGCGAATATTTGTTTGATCTAACGGCTGCGGAGAGCTTTGTCCAATATGAATCCCCGATTCAGTCGCAGTTATTTCAGACCGAATAGCTGCTGTGGCCATATCCGTCCAAAAATCGAAATAGTATCCTCGACACACATTCACACCATCAACAAAATGCTGAAACGCAATTCCCTGATGTGCGCTGGCTTGCAGATTATTCAGCATCTGCCTGAGTCTGTTTAAGTCCATACTTTAAGCTGCCTGACGTTCACGGCTTAACTTTCTAATGTCGACGGATGACTATTCACACTATCGCTACGTGTACTTCCTCAAAGCCAAAAGTGAAGTAAGTGAGTGTATTTCCAACTATCTGATAAGAATTGAGAAAGAAACGGGTCAAAAGTTAAATATTCTCAGATCTGACAATGGCTTAGAATTCGTAAACAAAAATTTAACTGAAAAATTATTTAGAGAAGGCATCCAGCATCAAAAAACAGTGGCCTACACTCCTGAACAAAATGGGAAGGCTGAGAGACAAAATAGGACTATCGTAGATGCTGCAAGAACAATGTTAATTGAAGGAAACTTGCCCAAGTCACTGTGGGCTGAAGCAGTGAACACTGCAGTCTACGTAATCAACAGGACTGGTACCAGCTCAGTGAATGGTACAGCACCCTTCGAGCTGTGGTTCAATAAAGAACCTTGTATAGATCACTTCAAGGTGTTTGGAGCCAACGTAATGGTTCATATTCCAAAAGAGAAAAGAAGAAAATGGGACTCCAAAACACAGAAAGGTATTTTGGTCGGATACAGTGAAACCGTGAAAGGGTACCGAGTCTGGTTACCAGAGACACATGTGATGTTAAAACATACAGAGACGTAAAAGTCCTAAATGAGAATGTAGGAAGTGAATACATCATATACAAAAATAAAATTTGTCAAGATGAAGACAAATCAGAACAAATTGAAGAACCAGAACCGGATGACCAAGAAGAAGAATTTGAAGATGCCCCAGACACTCTAGAGCAAGAAGATCTGTCTGACCAGGATAAAACAATTCAAGAAATGATATCAGATGATGAGAGCTCAACTAGAAGTCTATCAACTGATGAGGATGATGAGTGTCAGGCACCAGTGTGTATGAAGCCAACGACAGACCCAATCAACTGGGTTTAATGTGATCAGTGCCAAAATTTGTATCATACTCAGTGTGTAGGAGTACAGCGACAAGATGTTGAGGATAATGAGTATAAATGCGATAATTGTGAGGTCATTGGTCACGCAACGTTTGTGAGTGAAGAACCAACAAGCTACCAAGCAGCCCAGAAGAGTGAAGAATATCAATGTTGGCAAGAAGCTATGAAAGAAGAAATTGAAGCACTAGAGAAGAATGAAACTTGGACACTGGTAGATCGGAAAAAAGGATTTAATGTCTTGAAAAATCGCTGGGTGTACAAACGAAAAATAAAGGCTGATGGTACCACTGAAAGGTACAAAGCAAGGCTAGTTGCTAAAGGCTGTCAACAACGAGCTGGATTAGACTACGAAGAAACCTTTAGCCCAGTAGTGAAATACGACTCGGTCAGGTCAGTATTAGCACTGGCAGCATCGAATAAAATGTACGCTGAGCAATTTGACGTCAAGACCGCTTTCCTGCATGGTACACTAACTGATGTAGTGTACATGGAGCAACCCGAAGGGTTTAGTGACAATAGTGGGAGAGTATGCAAGCTAAAAAAGAGCATATATGGATTAAAGCAAGGACCGACATGCTGGAATAAGAAAATTAAAGAAATACTCAAGAAATTTGAAATGAAAGCCACAGATGCAGACCCATGTGTATTTAGATCTCCAGGAAGCTTAAAGGAATGTCTAATACTAACATTACATGTAGACGATGGATTGTCTGTATGCTATAAAAAAGGGAAGGTAAAAGAGTTTCTAAAACAGTTAGCTTTAGAAATCGAAATAACGACTTCAACGCCAAGCATGTACTTGGGAATACATCTAACGAGACTACCAGATGGATCACTGTTCGCAGACCAAACACAGTACGTCGAACAACTGATAAGAAAATTTAATATGATAAATGTAAACGCAGTTGCTACACCAGCTGATAATTTCCAGGAATTAAATGTCTCTGAAAAGGACCAAGGAAAAGAAGTGTCAAATAAAGTACCATATCGCGAAGCAGTGGGAGCACTACTATTTTTGTCTACTGTGACAAGACCTGATATCACATTTGCTGTAAATCGTGTCAGTCAGTTTTGTGAAGACCCAAAGAAAATCTACTGGAACGCAGTAAAGAGGATAATTAAATACCTCAAGGGTACAAAGGATTATGGCATTAAATTCAGTGCGTCCAGCGACACAAATGAAATAAGAGGATATTCAGATGCAGATCACGCAAAAAACCAAGAGACAAGGAGAAGCATAACTGGATATGTAATGAGGCAAGGTAACTCAACAGTAGCCTGGGGAACAAGGAAACAAAAGTGTGTAACGCTATCTACATCCGAATCCGAGTTCATTGCGACGTGTCATACTACAACAAACATGATATGGTTGATCAGCTCACTGGAGTACACTCAACACCTACACTTCATGTTGACAACCAAAGCGCAATCGCATGGATTAAAAATGGAAGTTTCCAAGCCAGGTCCAAACACATTGATATAAAATATAAGTTCATTATGGAAAAAACCATTGAATAAATTACAGTTTGAAGTGCTGAGAGAAAATGGGCATCATAAAATTAACTCAGTAACTGATAACGTGTTAAAGCTAACAATATAGATTTATTTGTTTAAGGTACATATCTATAGGCAATTCCAAAGCATCATCAATCCAAAGGGTCATCACCAAAGGGATTCAGACATATATTATTATAAACTACCAAGTGGGAGTGTTGATAATTGCTAGTTTATTGTGATTATCTGTTGAGCAATATATTGATTTGTTGTATGACCGCTAAGCGGCGGTAATTAAAACCTAGTATTGTATCTCTCTCTTACAAGCTCTTGTAACCTATAGCTCTAATAAAATCACATGTTATAATTAATCCAAGTTAATTATTACAATCGACCTTATTAAATATAATCTAATAACAATATTATATTGTAATGAAGATAGCTAGCAGACGTCTGATAATTTTAAATTAAGAATGAGAAAGTAAAATATTAATCAAGAAAAAATAATGATTTCGCTCAATGATTAAATTCATATAAGAACAAAAAAGATTTTCGGGTATTTGTTGTGTGATAAAAAAAATAATTGTTATCTAGAGCGAGTTAAAAAACGATTTCAAATGAAGATAATTTTATTATCTACATAGATTTATAGATTAACTTTAATAATTATCAATATTGATATTCGTGATATCTTGCATTTTATACCCTTGAGAATTCAATCAGTAGATTATTTTTTAAAGAAGAATATTTATATAAATTAGTTTTAAATTTCTTCTAGATGTATAAAAAAATTTAAAAAAAAAGTGTTTTTTTTTTTTTTTAATTGAAATATAAGAAATAAAGAAAAATATTTCCAAGTGAAATTTAAATATTTGATTTAAAATATTGAAATATTACGACACAACAACATATTCAAAGTGGTAGCAATTGCTGTAAAATATTCTTCACTTAAACTGATATACTCTATATAAATACCATTTGGAATATTTATTAAGAAAAATAAGGAAGAATTTTTTTCAATTATCATAAAATTAAAGAAAGGGTCAAAAATTTTTCACTACATAAATATTTATTCAAAAAAAAATCCAAAAGTAATTAAAGCTTGATTGTAAAATAAATTGAGTAATATAATGGATTTATCGACGATATTGATGACCGTATTGATGACTGCTTTCATCAAATTGATAATATATCATTACAGAAGATTGGATTTATACAGAGCCGGTAGTAAAATACCAGGGCTTGAGCCAGTGTTACCGATTATTGGAAATGCTCATCTTCTTTTTGGTGAAACCAAAAATGTTTTTAGAAAAATTATTATATTGTTGGAAAAATTCAAAGTATCACCGGTGCGCGCTTGGCTTGGTCACAAATTGTGTATTATTTTATTTGATCCCGAACAGATGAAGGTAATTTTGCAACATTTTTTTTTATCTTCTTATAACTTTATTTTATAAAAGTTCAAAATTAAGCGTAGCGCATTAAATTATATTCAGTAAAAATGACATTAAAATTAGCAACTACTTTACAATTTTTTAATTTTATTTAACAAAAAAATCATTTAAAAAAAATTGCATTTATTTTTTTTAATTTTTACATGTCAATTTTTTTTCTAATTTTTTTTTGCTATAATTTATTTGTTATAAAATTCTTAAAATTATTAAATATACACTACATTAATTTTCATTCAGTAAAACGCAAAAAGTAAAGTGTAGATAATTAATAATACTGAAATTTATATATTATCATGTAATTTTATTTATAAAAAAAAAAAAGTAATATGTAACATGGAGCATAAAGATAATTTATTTTAATTAATGTTTGAAGAACCGTTTAATACTATTACTTGTTATTATATTTCAGATAGTTCTTCACAGCCCAAAAACCATCGAAAGGGATGAGTTGCTGAGGTTCTTCTTGCCTTGGCTTGGCACAGGATTAATTGCAGCACCCGGTAAGCATGAGCCGTGGGTGTGCGAAAGTAGACGGCAAATATTACAATATATAATCCTTGTACAACTTATTAAATTATTGCAACTTC
This sequence comes from Cotesia congregata, assembly GCA_905319865.3. Classification (NCBI taxonomy): domain Eukaryota; kingdom Metazoa; phylum Arthropoda; class Insecta; order Hymenoptera; family Braconidae; genus Cotesia; species Cotesia congregata. The sequence goes on from CAJNRD030001122.1 coordinate 4,486,645, forward strand.
TCTAGCACACTGAGTTTGATACCCTAGCTTTAACATTTGTAAAAGTTTATAAACAGTATAATGAATTTACTTCATGCAATAATGAATAATTATGATGAATAAATTTGTGTTACTAAAATTAACAGACATCTGACAATTTACAAACTTTCAGACTCATGATAAATAATTTAAAAAAAAAATCTTTGATTAATAATAAATAAATAGTTTTTATTTCAGCAAACAAATGGAAAGTACATCGCAAATTAATAATGCCGACATTTAATCGCAGAGTACTAGAAAAATTTATTGATACAATAAATAAACAATGTGAAATATTGGTCAAAATTATGGAACCTGAAATCGATAAAGATGAATTTGATATATTTAATTACATATCACTTTGTACGATTGATATTGTTTGCGGTAATTATTTTATTAAAAATAATTATCAATTTAAATTGATTTAATTAAAAAAAATTTTTGTAGAAACGGTGATGGGAGTTCCTTCGAATGAACAAATAAAAAAAAATTCAGCTTATCCAGCAGCTTTTGAAAAGTAAGTGGATAGTAACTCTTAATAAAATTTTATAAATAATGAAGTAATTAAATTATTTTTGTCTAGAATAATGAAAATACTTTATCAAAGGATGATAGAAGTATGGTTACATCCTAGCGTTATTTTCAATGCAACAAAATTAGCAAAAGACCAGAAAGAGTGTATTAAATCTTTGCACAAGCATACAAATGACATTATAGAGAAGAAACTTGAACAGTATTCCAAAAAGATGAATGGAAATGCTGTTACACAAATCGGATTTCAAAGAGAAGCTTTTCTAGACTCTTTTACAGAGTTGTTGTTCGAAGGAACTAAAATAACAATCGAGGAATTTCGCGAAGAAGTTGAAAATATTATGTTTGCTGGCTATGATACAACTACCACAGTTAATTCGTTTGTTATTCTCATGCTCGCTATTTTTCCAAAAATACAAGTAAGGCTTTTTTCTCATTGAAATTTTTAGTTATTAATTTTTTTTTTTTTAATTACTGAAAAATATTGCGTTTTATTTTTTAATTTTTAGTGCTAAATTATGAAAAGTAAATACCAATAATATTAGTTGATTATAAAAATATTTTTTTTGTAGGAAAATTTAACTTTTAATTTTTTAAAATTTCGATGTCAATTTTTTTTTTCATTTTTAACTTCCCGCTAAAAATCTCAGATTTTCAAAAATCGGGAAGTTATTGTTTTCACCCCGTTTTACAAAAATCGAGTTTTCATCAGATCTCGACGTTTGAAAGTCACAGGAAACTTCCCTGACTATTTTTACGATGATGTCCGTACGTCTGTATGTGTGTGTGTGTGTGTGTGTGTGTGTAAACCTCTTGTAACTTTTGAACGACTTGACCGATTTCATTGCGGTTGTTGTCAC
>CAJNRD030001122.1:4488672-4532854 GCA_905319865.3 Cotesia congregata
AAATTCATGGTTCGATCGATTTAAACTTGAAAATTTTTCTTGGAGCTTCAAAAACTGCGTCGATTGCCGCTAACCGCGTGAAAATCGGTTCATTTATTCAAAAGTTATTGCCATTTGAAAATTCAAAAAATTGTGTCTTTAAACTGCTATTAGAGTTTTGAGCTCGAAGAGCTCAAATTGACACAAAAATAATATTTTTGAGCTCGAAAAGCTCAAAAACGTAATGTGTAATTTGAATCGTTTAAGTACAAAATGAGCGGGAAGTTGCAGGGATGGCCTTTAGGGTGAACCGTTTTTCTAATTTTTTTTTATGATACTGAAATTAGCAGACACTTGACAATTGTATGAATTTTTTTTAATAATTATCTAGGGATGGAAAAATTTTTTTTTTTTTCAAAAATTGCATTTATAATTTTTTTTGCTCTAATTTATTTGTTATAAAAATTCTAAAAATCATCAGATGTCTTCCAATTTCAGTATAATTTTTTTGTTAAAATAATCTGCTCAATTAATTTTCATAGCTTTTGATAATTAACTTAAAAAAATTTATATTTGTAGGAAAAATGTTATGAAGAGCTTGTAGAAATTTTTGGTGACAAAATAAATGGAGAAAGACAAATAGAAAATGAAGACTTAGACCGTATGAAATATTTAGGAAGAGTAATTAAAGAAACAATGCGGCTATTTCCAATTACGCCGCTTTTAATCCGACAAGTAAACGGTGATTTAGATATTGGAGGAGGATATACACTACCAAAAGGCAGTACTGTGTTTTTAGCAATATGGAAACTTCATCGCTCTGCATATATCTGGGACGATCCGCTTTGCTTTAATCCTGATCGATTTTTGCCCGAGCAGGTTGCCAAACGACATCCGTATGCTTATATGCCTTTTAGTGCTGGTCCTCGTAATTGTATCGGATTGAAATATGCTATGATGAGCATGAAAATTCTCTTAGCTACGCTTTTACGAAATTATATATTCATGAAAGACAAACATGTTAACATTGGAGACATTGAAATTAAAGCTGAAGTTTTTTTGAAAACTATAGATCCTATAACTATTAAAATGAAACGCAGGACAAATACTTTTGAGTTATAAAATATTATTTGAGTAAAAATTTATATAAACCAAAAGAAGATAACATTTTAAAAAATATATTTATTCGAACAAATAATTTACAATTTAGTAATAATTCTTACTATGATTTAAATATTATTAATCTTATTGTTTTATATTAATCTCCGCGTTTTTGTGACAAACGATATTTGCGACAAGCTTCGGGACAATGACGATCTAAATAACGTCGCTGAGAAAATGCTTTCAAGCAAATTTGACACTTCCACTGCCATTCATGATGATTTCTTGTTCTTTGATGCGCTCGCAAATTTGATCTGTAAAATAAATTAATTCAATTAAATTAAAGTATGTTTCTTTATGATTAATTATTAAAATTTCTATTTTAAATAAATAAATTAATAAATTTCTATTTTAATCAACTTAGATACCAATGTAATAATCTACTACAAAATAAAATTTTGTAAAAATAAAATAAATAAATTATTTAAATTAGAATTGTCTCAGAATAGAAACAATTGTATTATGACTAACATTGTACTACTGGAATAGTAATTGGATTAATCCAATAAATTTAATTATGTGCTTCACTGTTGTTTCATAAAAAAAAGTAAATGTCGATAATTGTATTGTATGATAGTATATAAATTGAATGCCAGTTAATTTTATTAGCAATAAAATTGTAGCATTTAAGAAAAATTTTAAATTGTAAATTATAAAATTAATTTAACAATTATTAATAAGCATACCTGTCAGCAAATGATTTTTGACAAACAGGACACTGGAAAGGTCTTTCACCAGTATGTAGTCTCAAGTGTCCTTTTAATACCCAGGGACGATCAAAACTTTTGTTACAGTAAGGACAATAATGTAAAACCTTGTTTTTTTTGCTATTTTTTCTGTTCTGAAAAGCGAAAATTAAAGGTATTAATTATGATACTAAAATTGAAAAACATTTGATAATTTTTTTAACAAATAAATTAGAGCAAGAAAATTTTTTTGAAAAATTGCATCTTTAGAGGCTCTAAAAAATGATAAATGCAATTTTCTAGACCTGGTTTATTTTTTAAGAAAAATAAAAAAAATTGTCGTGTCTGCTAATTTTAGTATCATAAAAAAAAATGACTAAAAAAATTGAGATAGAAATTTTAATAAATTAAAAATGAAAGTTTTTAAAAATATTCTTTCGGTATTAATTTTTGTTAAATAAAATAAAAAAATGATCAAGTGACTGCTAATTTCTATGTCAAAACAATAATGCTGAAATTGAAAGACATCTGATAATTTTTAGAAATTTTTTAACAACACTAAAGTTAGCCGACATTTTTAATTTTTTTTTTTTTCAATAATTAAATTAGATTAAAAAAATAGTTTTTAAAAATTGCACTTACAATTCTTTAAGTTTTTTACAAATAAAATTTTTTTGTAATAATTTTTTCAATGAAAAAAAATTCTCAAAATTTTTAGATGTCGACTAACTAATTTTCGTAATTTTTTAACTTATAAATTGTAGCAAAAAAATTTTATTTAAAAGTTCTAAAAAATAATAATTGCAATTTTTTAAAAAAATTTTCTAGACCTAATGATTAATTATTAAAAAAAATTATCAAGTGTCTGCTAATTTCACTGTCATAAAAACAATATGTACTTAACCAAAAAATACTTACCTCATCACTCTGAATTTCTTTTCCAGTAATATCTAATTGATTTATATTATTAAATATATTATCACTAATATCACTCTTGACATACTGGATCTCTGATTTCTCCTCGGTAAAATTATCAACAATTTCATTTTGATATAAACTATAGTTATAATTATTTTCCAGGTTAAACTCATTTATTCTACTAGTCGAATAATCATTATGGTTATTATCATCAAATTCAACGAGATTTAATCTTAATCCCAGAGGTACTTGATCACTCAGTAAGTTATTTTTATTAAAATAATATCTTGTCATAATTGGCAAAGACGAATAATTAATATTGTTACTTCCTTTAGCTTCTTTGATGTTATTCGACTTCTTCTTGGAGATCCCTGACACCGACGCACCACTGTATCGAGGTAATTTATCTGCAAGTAACAAATAAAAATAAAATGACATTGAAGTTAGCAGTCTTGAAAATTTTTTAATTTTTTTAACAAATAAATTTGTTTTGAAAAATGATTTAAGAAAATTGCATTTTTAATTTTTAAAAATTTTTAATGTCAATTTTTTTTTTTGCCAAAATTTATTTGTTAAGAAATTATTAAATATCTGTTAAATTAATTTTCACAAAATAAAATTTATTCACTTTAAAATCTGTCAATAAAATCACTGTAGATCTCACCTCCATAAATATTTTCTTTGTGATATCTCACTATCGACTTCATCAGACAGCGTGGCATATTATTGTTATTTATTAATGCTCAAAAAAATATTAATATTTATTATTATAAATAATAGATTGATTTTTTTTTACAACTATTAATGAGTGTATAATAACGAGTGACTTTCTTTGCCGAGTTAAATCACTTAACACTCAGTAGACAGTCTGTCAGTTGTCTTTTGTTTTTTTTTTTATTTTTTAAATTTTACTTTACAAATCTATTTTTTAAATTATTTTATTTTTATAAATTCGTGATGAAAAAAAAAATTTACAAATATATTTGAAAATTTAATTTTTTATAATTATAAAAAAATTAATTTTTATTTAGCAAAAAAATTTTTTCCAAGAAAATTATTTAAAAAAAAAAATGACATTTTTTATTTTTTTAAATTTCTTCTTCAATTTTTTTTTTTGCTATTATTTATTAGCTTAAAAACATTTTCTTAATTATCAAAACTTCTGTTGAATTAATTTTCATAAAAAAAAATATTATTTGTAAAGTATTTAAAATATTTATTAAAGAAGAAATTTATTGAAGAATAATATTTTTATTTTATAAAAATAACATGATTTTCGTAATATTTGTAAAAATAAAATATACATTCATGACTTGTTCAGTAAAATAATAAATAATATTTATTTTATTTCTATATGAAAAATATTAAACATAATTTTTATGAAGAAAAATTATTAATTAATTCAAATCAAATAAAAATTAACTCTGTTTTAATTCCTAGAAGAAAAAATTTTTTTTTTAATTAAAAATGACTATTTATAAAATAATAATTTAGGACAATTATTAATTTAAACATTTATGTAAATTAATTCAGATAAAATATAGTGATATACTAAATAATTAAATTTCCTCATTACTATAATCCATGTAATTATAAATGCAATGCACTAATTAACTCATCAAAGTTAAATTCTTTCATTAAAGATTATAATTCATCATAATCAATGTTTGACTGCCGAACATGTTATTCTTATTGAAATATATAAAATAATGTTTAAATATATTGCAATCGACCAATATTTGGTTTGAATTATTTGTTAAATAAGAACAAAAAATTATGAAATGAGGGAAATGGGATAAAATTATTCATTAGTATGCATTTAACATTCTGCTGTAATTGAGATTAATTTTAATTAATTATAACTATTATATAATTGATTCATGAGATACATTCAAGTAAAATGGAATCATTAGTATCATTTACAGTAATGATCGTGTTAATAAGTGCGCTAATTAAATTAATAACATATCATTACAACAGATTGGATTTATATAAAGCTGGGAATAAAATTTTAGGACCTAGCCCGGTGTTACCAATTATTGGAAACGCTTATATTTTTTTTGGTAGCACCGAAAAATTTATGAAAAGACTTATGATATTAGATAATTACAAATTTTCACCCATGAGATTTTGGCTTGGCCCCAAATTGTGTATTGTTTTATTTGATCCTGAGCAAATTAAGGTAATCAATTGGTCTAATGCTTTTCTGTTGAGAAAACCAAATTACTAATGATACTCAAAATTTTTACTATAGATTAATTGTGAAGAAAAAATATATTTTTTTTTTAATTTATTCTTGGGATTTTTTTTAATTTTTAGCTGTGAAATTTTTTTAACTTCTCGCTTAGAAAATTGAAAATTTTTGAAAATCGGGAAGTTATTAGTTTTACTCCGTTTTCCAAAAATTGAGTTTTCATCAAATCTCGACGTTTTAAGGTCCTAAAAAGCTTCCCTGACTATTCTCGCGATGGTGTCTGTATGTATGTATGTGTGTGTGGATATATCGACAGAGATTGACCAAACTTAGATTTTGAATACAATTTGGACGAATTCGGAGGTGTAGATTTTGAGAAATCTAAAAAAAATTTTTTTCAAATCTTGTTTTTTTAGAATAACTTTTAAACGGCTCTACCGATCGATTCCAAAAACCAATCAGTACTTAACATCAAAAAACCACGTCAATTACCGCCAAGCCGGTCTAAATCTAATCATAATTAATAATTACCAAAGACTTGATAATTTTTAGATTTTTCTCTAAAAATCAACAAAGTCTAAAAAATTATTTTTAAAAAATTGCATTTATAATTTTTTAAAGTTTCTAAAAAAGTTATTTTTTAATAAATTTTTCTAGCTTTAATTTATTTTATTAAAAAAATTCTAAAGATTATCAGATGTCTTAATTTCAGTGTCACAATTTATAAGATATTAGTTTTAAAGTGAAGTTTATTAATATTAATTGTTTCTTCATTTTCAGATAGTTCTCCGAAGTCAAAAAACCATTGAGAAAGATGATTTATACAGAGTCTTCCATCCTTTTCTAGGTACAGGATTGATTACAGCACCGGGTAAGTCTACAAGATACTAGAATCAGCAAACATCTGAAAATTTTGGTATTTTTATAGCAAAAAAAGTATTTTTAAAAATTTGCATTTATAATTATTTCAATTAATTAAAAATTTCTCAGATTTATTTTAGGAAAATATTTAAAATAGCCTTTGATTTATTTTTCAGAAAATAAATGGAAAGTACACCGTAAGTTAATCATGCCAACATTTAATCCTAAAATAATAGAATCATTTATCGGTACGATGAATAAACAGTCGAAAATTTTGGTCAAAGTTTTGGAATCTGAAATTAACGGCAATGAGTTTCTTGTATTTCCTTATGTATCACGTTGCACTCTCGACATTATTTGTGGTAATTATATTATTATATAAAATTATAAATTAAAAAAAAATATATTTATTACAATATTAAAGTTAGCTGATGTTCTTAATTTTTTTATTTATTTTTCATTAATTAAATTGAAACAAAAAAAATTTTTTTTTTTTAATTGCACTTTAAGTTTTTTAAAAATAAAATTTTTTTTTAATAATTTTTTTATTATAAAAATTAAAAAAAATTTTAGATGTCAGCTAATTTAATTTCAATATATTTATTAAAAATTTTTAGAAACAGCAATGGGAGTGTCAGTAAACGTACAAACAAATAGAGATTCATCTTACGTGAAAGCCATCGACAGGTAGATAACGACTGAATAATTTTTAATTAAGTCAATTAAAAAAGGTATAATAACTTACTAAATAAATTTAATCTAGATTAACGGTAATATTTAGCTCTCGAATGCTGAGAGTATGGCTACACTTCGATATGATTTACAAGTTCACAAAATTAGCAAGAGACCAAAATGAATGCATAAAGTATTTGCATAAGCACACAAATGACATTATTGAACAAAAACTTAAACAGCAGTCTGAAAAAATAAATGAAAAAGATAACGTTGCGCTGTCAGGGTTTAAAAAGAAGGTTTTTCTTGACTTTTTAATAGAATTGTCTAAAGAAGGAACTAAGTTAACCAACGAAGAACTCCGTGAAGAAGTTGATACTATGGTAGTCGCTGGAAATGACACTACTGCAACTGTCAATACGTTTACTATTTATATGCTTGCTAATTTTCCAGAAGTACAAGTAAGTTTTAGATGACAGAAATTAGCAGTCACTTGATCATTTTTTTATATTATTTAACAAATAAATTAGTACCGAAAAATTAATTTTAAAAAATTTCATTTTTTTTAATTTCAATGTCAATTTTTTTTTCATGGTACTGAAATTAGCAGACACTTGATAATTTTTTTTTAATAGTTTAATAGACCTAGAAAATTTCATTTATTATTTTTTTGGAGCTTTTAAAAATGGAATTTTTTGAATAAAATTTTTTTGCTAAAATTTATTAGTTAGAAAATTTCTAAAAATTATCAGATCTTTCAATTTCAGTATCACTGTTTTGAGTCAAACTTTTGCCATATAAATTATCAGTCACTTGATTATTTTTTTATTTTATTCAACAAATAAATTAGTACCGAAAAATTATTTTTAAAGAATTTAATTTTTTTTAATTTCTGTCAGATTTTTTTTTTAATGAAAATTAAGTTAGCCGACACTCAAAAATTTGTTTTTTTTTTTTTTTTTTTTTTTTTAATTAAAAAATAGAACTAAAAAACTATTTTTTAAAAATTCCACGGATAATTTTTCAAATTTTCTACTTGTGAAAATTTTTTTTTTTAAATTTAAAAAAATTATTTTTCAATAAAATAAATTATAAAAATTTTCAAATTTCGGCTAACTTTATTTTCATTTTTTTTTATGATGCTGAAATTAGCAGATACTTGACAATTTTTTTATTTTTCTTAAAAAATAAACCAGGTCTAGAAAATTATTATTAAAAAATTGCATTTTTCATTTTTTAAAGATGGAATTTTTTAAATAAATTTTTCTTGCTATAATTTATTTGTTAAAACAATTCTAAAAATCATCATATGCTCAATTAATTTTCATAATTTTGGTTGTAATTAAATTTCATATTTTGACAATTAACTTAAAAATATTTCTATTTTGTAGAATAAATGTTATGAGGAGCTAGTAGAAATATTTGGTGACAAAATAACAGAAGAAACAGAAATAAAGATTGAAGATTTGAACCGAATGGAATATCTAGAAAGAGTAATTAAAGAAACAATGCGATTGTTTCCCATTGCGCCGCTTTTAAACCGACGAGTAAACGGTGACTTGGATATTGGAGGAGGATACACACTACCAAAAGGCAGTACAGTAATCGTAGGAGTATTAAAACTTCATCGCTCTGCAGACTATTGGGAGGATCCTCTTAGCTTCAATCCTGATCGATTTTTGCCAGAAGAAATCGCCAAACGTCATCCGTATGTTTATATTCCTTTCAGTGGTGGCTTTCGCAACTGCATCGGCTTGAAGTACGCAATGATGAGCATGAAAGTTCTCTTGGCTACTCTTCTACGAAATTATGTACTCGTAAAAGACAAGCTTACTAACATTGAAGACATCGAAATTAAAGCTGAAATTTTTATTAAAACCACGACTCCTATCACCGTGAAAATCAAGCGAAGACGTGAACACATATCTACATAGAAAAATTTTATTTTTATTTATCAATATTAACTGAAAGTTTAATTAATAAGTTTTTTTCATAAATTTAACTCATGCATATTTATTGAATTAATTTATACAGTTGTTCAATCAGAAGAATAAATACTTAAATAATTAATTTAATTGATTCTCTTATCTTTGAGCAATCAAAAGTATAAGAAGATTGAGCCGGAGTTTTTGCTTTAATTTCAAAATAATAATTAATTGCGATAAATTTTTGATATTATGGCAAAAATTTTGATCGTATAAATAATTTTTTAAAATAAAAGTTGTTAAAAATTTAATTTTATTAAAAAAATATCTCTTATAATTTTTTCTTGAGACCAATAAAAATACCGCAAATTTAAAATTGAGATTTTACAAGCAACCTTGCAGTCACTATTATGTGACTGCCGTGACTTGTGAACTAAAAAAAATTAAAATTTTGCTTTATTAAATAATGACTTTTGTTAAATTGCACTGTACTTACTTAAATATTGACGTTTTAAAATATATAAGCTCATTCCGGTGTTACATTTATCAAGAGTTTTTATTTGAGTACACACATGCATTTCTGATATATTTTTCATATATACATATAATATATATATATAAATATATAAAATATATGAAAAATTGATGCATTTTTTATATATTTTTCATAATAATATATATATATAAATATATAAAATATATGAAAAATTGATGTGGGTACTCAAATGAAAGGTCTCGATGAGTGTAACATCAAGATGAGCTTATATCTTTAAAAATATCAATAGTTCACAAGATATTAGGTAATTTCTTAATTATATATCAACCCTTATGGAAAAATTTCTCTGAAAAAACTCTGACAAAGTCTTGAGAAGTCTTAAGAAGTCTTACTTTTTCTGAAAAAGGCAGAAAAAGTCTTATCATTGGTGAATAACTCTGACTAAGTCTGACAAATTCTGAAAAAAGACAAATATTCTCTGAAATTTGGGACTTTTGAAAAGAGTTATAAAGACTTAATAAGACTTTTTTAGATTTATTTGATTGAATAAATTAAGCAGAATAGAGAGACTTTTTTAGAGTTTTCAAGTATTTAAAAGACTTTTTCAGCAATGACTATTCAATGAATTAAAAATACTTAAAGAAAAAATCACACTGTTGCAATAAAGATAATTCTACTAATGTTTTTTTTTTTTATTTTATTTTATCGTAAATTTTTACTTACTGACAATTAATCTTCTTTCCTGTTACACAGTAATAGAATATATTTTCGTTTATTTAGTAATTATTTATATTTTTTTTTTGGTATATGTATAAATAAAACTGACTGTTGCAATAGTGATTTTTTTATTGCATTTGAATACACGTTATCGATTAGAAATTATTAAGAATAAATTATAAAATTTTATTTCCAACATGTTGGTTGTTATAATTAAATTCACACCAATACCATCGTATATTTAAACTCATTTAGGCTCTATGCTAATCTTAATGTACTATCCAATTATTACATTTATAAAGACACAAGTCTCTAAAAAATTGGTAATATTTTTTCATGACTTATTCTACAAATACATTTAGTTAACTTTATCTGTGTTAGTAAAATCAATATTTTTACATGTAATTTTATTTGGTATATAAAAATATATCATAGAATATAATTTACTTATAAGTTAATAAATCACTAATTATCAAAAAAACGTTATTTTGTTTACAAAAAAATATCCTTAATGCTAATATTATTGACGCTACACTTACACACACGATTGAGGCATTTTTTGGCCAGATTTACTCAACTATTTATGTATAATTTTTTTAATCACCATAACATCCTGGTGGTATAAAAATCACATAATGTTTGTTTTTTACTGGAGTTAACATACACGGTTGCGATATCATTTTTGCTTCACAAATATTTAACTCTTCAGTAATTAAACATTCTTCAATATTATTTACAGTAACATGTCGTGATGAATGGAAGTATTTCTTTAATCTTACTACTTCCTCAAAAAATATGTAAATTTTTTTTTCTCCTTTATCTGAATTAAAAAAACAAACGTTTTTAATTATTCCTATTTTTCCACTTTCCAATGATACTATAGAGTCATTTGTTTTTGCGCATGCTCGATAATTTTTTGATGTATATCTTTTGCCGTTGTAAATAAATAATCTATTAAATGATTTACATGTTTCAGATCTATTTACAAGTTTTCGCTCGTTATCATTTAAATTATAATTTGTACCTTTCCCAATCAGTATGCAGCCGTCCACTTCAAAAGTATTTTTCAATCAACCTGTTAAATTCCGTTCACAAAATTGAGAGAATTGATTGCTTGTATTAATTTTATTTTTCAATGGTGTTAATGCTTTCTGGAACATGTACCGTCTGGCAATTTGAATAAGGATTTTATTGGGACTTTTTTGCAATTTCATCAGAAAGTGATTTTCATTTTCAAATATGAAAGTATTGTGACACCGTAATGGACCTAATTTTATTACACTTTTGATCAAATGTAATAATAGGTGAATATTATATGTCATTGCTTGTGTACCAAAATATTCTTCATACAAGACTACGTATCGCAAAATCAAAGAGTCAGCTGATGTATCTAGCTCATCAGAATTAATTCGATCAGATAATAAAATATACATAGCTTCCACCAATAGAGCTAAATGTTCTAAATACTTCTGGGGAAGAATATCTTTTAAGCATATAAGTGAATAGAAAAGAATCCATGATCTCCATTCAGTTGCTTTCCACATTTTCCGCTCTGTTAAATTTCTTGGGGATCGAGTTATACACGTAGGATGCTTAAAGTTTAAAAGTTTAATATTAATTGCTTCAAGTTGGTTCGGACTTCCTACATAGTAATCTTCACCGAATGAAGACAGTAGAATTTCAGTATGCTGTTTTATTACACCTAATAAAATAGCATGCATATAATCAGGTGACATCCCATCAACAATGTCAAAATAATTCATCAGATTTATTAATGCTGACGGTCCCCATACACCCATGACATCACTACCAAACTCACTTTCACCAGCAAGAAACATTTGTTCTTTAACTGATTCATTGGTTCGTTCTTTTGGAACAACCGTTGTTATTGGAAACTTTTGAGAGTTATTCATACGCAATCCCGGATGCTCGCAGAATGTGCAACCGTAAGAACCATTATATTGCTTCATATTTAAAATTTTGCATCTTGCCACAGAATCTACTACGGCACATATGGGAATAAACTTGCTGGTTATTGTTTGTTGCTGTAATTTCCATTCTACACCTTCGTCTGATAGTTTATTCGCTGCATCAACGAGTGGTTGCAAAAATAATAACATATCTGGCTCTTCTTTGTTGACCCATAAACCAGTCATAATCATGTACTTAGATTGTAGTTTCAAAGGCAGCTCGTTAATACTTGCATAGATCGGCCAAATGGAAAGCTTGCTGGATTTTGATGGTTGACAACCATCAGTATTGAAAGTATATGAAAAATTATATTTATGTGATAATGGGTTATTTGTTGTAGATAATTTTTTATATATCTGGCCATCACTCATACTCTGAAGATCATTGTTATTTTCATTATTTTCTTTATCTTGAAGATTAGCCAGAAATATTTCTTGCACTTTGGGATCTTCTAATATTGATTTCAACTGTAAGGAGATGTCAAACGTCAAAAAATATGAAATATCTGGCGGTTTCTCACTATTGTCGCAAATTGGACACTGCAATCCGTTTTTATTTAATTCATCTTGAGCGCCAAAGTAGTGATGGCAGTCCCTACAATATACATGGTAAGCAAGAATATCTTCATTTAGTTTTAAAGTTTTAAATAACTTATATTTTGATGACGGAACCACGTCATTTTCGAATAACGTATTAATCATGGATAATATCCCAACAATAGTTTTCCATGTTAGAGATTCTTCAACTCCTTCAACAACTAGTGCAAGAGTCATCATTAGAGCTTCTCCCTGCGTGATTGTCGTACACTTACATAGTGGTTTATTGTAATCGTAATTGGTGTCTTTTTCCTTATCTTTTTGCTGTAAAAAAAAAAATTTAGAATTAGTCATTCAGTTTTTTTTTTTATGGTTTCTTAAATTATTTAAATTAAAGATATTGAAAAATCGTTGAAAATTTAAACAAAAATAAACGATAAAAGATATCTCTTAAGAGATAAAGCATTTTTGAATGCAGCCTAAATACTTATCATCATAAATTGATTATCGGTGAGAATGAAATGAAACCTTGAAAAGGTACAAATGCAAATCAAGACTTTTGCAGTGACATCAAGTATCACTAAAAAAACCGATTTTATCATGTGATAGTCAATCCTGGAAACAAAATTTTTCTTATTCTCTTAATAATATAGATTATATTCATAATAACTGACAGCTGAAAGTATTAATTTTGGTATAAGAAACACAATAATTATTTATTTTTAATTCAAATTTTTTTTTATTTATTGAAAAATTTAATTATTAGTGTCATCGTTTATAGAGTCATTTATAAAAGTATTTTTTAATAATCCAATGATAAGATAAAATAAGTCTTAAGACTAAAAAATTTTAGAGTTAATTAAAAATTATCATTATTAATTTTTTTTTTATTATTATTATCAAAAATTATTAAAAAAATTTTTTTCACTTTATATTGATATTTATAATTTCTAAATTATATTTTTTATTGATAATAACAATTTATTTATTACTTGCATTGTTTAAAAGGTCATTATTGACACACTCTTAACAATTTGTTAATGTAAAAATCATTAATAATAATAATATCATAAATTGACTATAAGTGAGATTGATATGAAACCTTGAAAAAGCACAAATTCAAATCAAGACCCTTGCAATGACACTAAATATCACTAAAAAAATATCAGTCGTATAAAAAAATTATAAAAAACATTTCTTAGAAAAAAATTAAATTTTTAATAATTAACTTTATTATAAATATTTTTTTACATGTCTAAAATTTTCAATAAAAATCTTAGATTTAATAATAAATATAAAAATGATTATTTACAATTTTTTCTTGGTACAGTAGTCTTAATAATTGTAATGTATGGTCAGTAAAATCACAAATAAAAAGTTTTTTCTATAAATTAGTGAAAACTCAACACCTTCATTAATCACATAAACGAATTCAAGTGAAGAAATTAAACACAACCTTAATTTCTGAATTAATTAGTATTGATCTTCATTCAACTGCGGAAAATGTTATCTCTTGGCGAAAAATTAGGTAACGTTGAATCAATATTTCTTCAAGACTTAGATAAAAATTAATGAATATAAAATGTGAAAAGTGGGAAATTATATATATATTTATTCGTCAGTATATTATTAACATTCTGTGAAAAAACTTCCATTAATTTGAAGTAATTATAATAACACCATTGCGAAATAAACTAGATAAATTTAATTATGGACTCATTATTATCAACGGTATTAGCAACCGCGCTAATAACTGTTCTGGTAATAATAATGATTTATCATTACAATAGATTAGATTTATACAAAGCAGGATATAAAATACCAGGGCTTTGGCCGGTATTACCAATTATCGGAAATGCTCATATATTTTTTGGTAGTGTCGACAAATTTATTAGCAGAATCGTTTTATTAGATGAATTTGAATTTTCACCGATCAGATTTTGGCTGGGAAATAAATTGTACATTGTTTTATTTGATCCTGAGCAGATGAAGGTAATAATTTTATTTGATATTATCTTTTTAGATTTTTATAACAAATAAATTATTGTAAAAAAATTTTAATATAAAAATCTCCACATCTAGAAATTATAAAAAATTACAAGTACAAATTTTTAAAAAATATATTTTTTTTATAATTAATTTGTTATATATAAAAAAATTTTTATTTTTATTTATGTAATATAAGGAAAATGTATAGAGTTTGAGATTACTGTAGTCCTCTTCCTACAAAAATTAGTAGTAGCACCAATTCCAATGCCTTTTCTTCATGACACGGAGCCGCTACAGGACCACGCTGCGCTTTTGAATTAATTATTACATTTAACTATAACATTTGTTATAAAAATTAAAAATATTTTTTTTAAATAAAATTTTAAAAACAATTTACAGGTAAAAATATAATTAATGTCTAAATAAGCGAAATTTGATGCTTTTTTTTTTTTTTTTAATTTAGGCAGTTTTTCGTAGTCCAAAAACTATCAATAAGGATGGATTATATAAAATCCTACATCCTTTTGTTGGAACGGGATTATTAACAGCTCCCGGTAAGCGCACATTAAGAATAAATATGAAAATTAAGTTAGCCGATATATATAATATTTACCATTTAAACGTTACAATTTACTCTTTACATGGAAAAAAAATACTATTTCAAACAGTAATATTCGCTATGTGAATATCTAAAATGTTAAAGTATAATAATTAAGAATTCAGACTTTAATATTTATCATTTCGTACCTAAAAAATGATCTTATGATATGTAAAAAGTACAAAATAAAGTTAGTAAATTTCTAATACAAGCAACGTCAATATTTACAAAGTAAAATGGTAAATTTTAAACGCAACGCTAAAAATCAAACTGTAATTATTGACTTGCTTGGACTGGTAAAATGTATATTTTAAAAGTATAACTTTTACTGTTTGAAATGTTAAATTCTCCCAGAGTGAAACCCCCTTCTCTTTCATCTGAGTTCCTCTTCTCCTCAGAATATGGACTATATGTTGAAATGGCAATTTTTACTTTTTGAAACTGTAATTTTTTAAGATGAAAGCGTCGTTATTTACTATAGTGACAGCTACTAATCACTTATTTTGGATATTAAATTATAAATTGTGGCTTTTATACTTTCTACAGTAACTTCTGTAATATTTATATTTTTGCTGTAACGTGTCGAATATTTTAATTTCTCCTGTAAGGAGAAATTATCTCCACGGTTACAATACTTTCAATAAGTTTATTCTAGGCGATAGAATAGCTCGCCGGGAACCAGGTTTTTCATTAAAAATAACCCTCAGATTTAAGAAAATGAATTTAATTTTGTCTTTATTTAACAAAATTATATAATAATAATAAAAATATAATATCAAAATAAAAGTTGCGATCTCCAGAAGAATTATCTCCGCTGCTAACTCTGCACGCTGGATTCTCCTGGGTACTCTCGCTGTTGGTCTCGTGTTGAACTCCGCCGTCGCCTCTTTAGTCCTCGGATTGGATCGACCGTTTACTGGACCTAGACTCAATCTTTGACACCACTCCAACTCCTGGACGTGGCTTCCTGTCTCCGGACTTTGTCACCGTCCCCGCGGTTGATGCCTTCCAAATCCTCGACCTCGGCTCCGTCGGCTCTGGATTCCCCGCTGACCGCTGTGCTGTCCAACTCCGCTGTTGTACTCGCTGTATCCGCTGTTGAATCCGCTGGTTGGTCCTCCTTGGCTTGGTCCGTTTTCTTCAGCTCTTCTTCATCACTCTGAATTTCTCAGTTTTTAGTTTTAAAAATCTCTTTATTTATCATTAGTTTTTACATGAGTTGTTACATGTGTGTTACAAATTTTACTTTATCTGTTCCTATTTGTTTAAACAATTTACGCAGTTTAATTTATGTTTCTTAGTATCTAGTTTGTATGTTGATTTATTTAATGTTTCGATACAGTTTTCTGGGTAAAAATGTGAAAAAAAACCCTTTAGATAATCTGAATTTCTACGGCAATGCACCGTCTTTTAACCCGTTGAGTTTGGTAGAGGGGGAAGATGCGCGAGCGCGCCACTCCGTGGTTCTCCCTCCTCCACGGTACCGCGGGACTTCTCCCACTACTCGTACTTGCCGTTTGCTGACTGCGTGGGGACTGCATCAGCCATCTCATTGGTTCTCGCAAGCTCCGACTCTTTCTTTGATTTTGACTGGTCCTCGCAAGCTCCGATTCTTCTCTTGACTTTGACTAGTCCTCACAAACTCCGATTTTATTCTCGCGAGCTCCGATTATTTTCTTGTTTTGGTTTTAAACACTTAAACTACTAAATTTTTAACTTTTTACTTATATTTTAACGTTTCTGTTACATTGCCACCCCGATGTCCGCTTTACTGTTTGAAACTATAAAAATTAACCGGAATCCGAGTGAATATTACAGTATACTTTTTTCCGTGCTGTAACTTATTTAGTGAAAAAAATTTTTAATGAAAATTCACAAATTGTCTATTTAAAAAATTTTTTTTTCCAAATCTTGAAAACCTTTTTTTCAGCTAGAAAATTACTTTAAAAAAAATTTTTATTTCTTCAGCTAATAACTTTCCGATTTTTGAAAATTTTCAATTTTCTTAGTGGGAAGTTAAAAATTTCATTTGTAAAAAACTTTAAGTGCAATTTTTAAAAAATATTGTTTTGTTCCAATTTAATAAATGAAAAAAAATTAAAAATCATCGGCTAACTTTAGTATTATAGAATAAATACAATATTTGAAATGAAACTGAAGTTGGCAGACATCTAACAATTTTTTAGATTTTTATAACAATTAAATTATTATGATGAAAAATTTAGTAAGGAATTCTTCATGCAGAAATTAAAAAAAAATTATACTTAAGTGTAAATTTTTTTAATAATGAATTTAAAAAAAAAATTTTTTTAATTATATATTAGATGTCCTTTAATTTCAGTGTTATTATTTGTAAGTATTTTATAAAAATTAAAAATGAATAATGAATTTTTTTAGCAAACAAGTGGAAGATCCGTCGTAAATTGATAGTTCCAACTTTTCACCCAAAAATACTCGAATCCTTCGTGGGCGTGATGAATGAACAATCCAATATTTTGGTAAAAGTCTTGGAATCCCAAATTAACAAAGATGAATTCGAATTGTATCCTTATATATCACGTTGCACTCTTGACATAATTTGTGGTAATTATGTTGCTGAAATTGAAAGTAGAATATAAAAATTAAATAAAAATATTTTTTAAATTTAGAAGCAGCGATGGGAGTATCTGTAAATATACAAACTAACAGAGATTCAGCTTATGTACAAACACTTGACAGGTAATTATTAATTACTGACTCAAAAATTAGAATAAGTTAGATCTAGATTGACTTGATTAATTTGATAATAAATAAATTTAATTATTAAGACTTAAAGCAATATTTAGCTACCGAATGCTGAAAATATGGTTGCAATTTGATATAATTTTCAACTTAACAAAATTATCAAAAGTCCACAAAGACTGCATAAATTATTTGCATAATCATACAAATAACGTTATCGAAAAAAAACGAAAATTATTTTCTGAAATAAAAAATAGTGAAGATAATGTTACGCAAACGGGTGGGTCTCAAAAAAAAATTTATTTGGACTTATTAATGGAAATGTCAAACGAAGGATCAAAACTTACAAACGAAGACCTAAGAGATGAAGTCACTACTCTGATAACTGCTGCTAATGATACAACTGCAATTGCCAATACGTTTTTTATTTACATGCTTGCTAACTTTCCAGATGTACAAGTAAGTTTTGGATAGTTGGTTTATAATTTTGTAGCACTGAAAAAAGTTTAATAAAAAAATTATTGGTGGAATTTTTTTAAAGCATTTTTATTATTTTAATTTATTATGATACTAAAGTTAGCTGCCAGCTGTTTATTTTTTTTTTATTTTTTTTAACAAATCAATTGTAATAAAAAAAATACTTTTAAAAATTTTCATTAATGATTTTTTCTAATTTTTGTAAATTGATTATTTTTATTAAATTTTTTTCATATTACTTTCATTGCTATAAAATTGAAAAAAAAATTTATGAAAATTAATTTAGCAGATATTTAATAATTTGTCTAATAAATAAATTACTGAATAAAAAATTGAGAAAAAAAATTGACATTTAGAAAATTTAATAAATTAAAAATGCAATTTAAAAAAAAAATTTTTTTTGTTAAATAAAATTAAAAAATGGTCAATTGCAATAAAAAAATTTCAGTGTCATACTTACAAATGTATGAAAATTAAGTTAGCCGACAATAATACTAAAGTTAGCCGACATTTTTAATTTTTTTTTTTTCTTCAATTAAATTAGAACAAAAAAATATTTTTTAAAAATTGCACTTATAATTTTCAAGTTTTTTTACAAATGAATTTTTTTTAATATTTTTTTTTTGATAAAAAAAAATTCTAAAAATTTTTAGATGTCGACTAACTTAATTTTCATTAGCCGACATTTAAAAATAAAGAATTTTTTTTATTAAAAAAATTATTTAAAAAAATTAATTTGTAAAAAATTTGAAAAATTGTAAGTGCAATGCAAAAAAAATATTTTTTTATCTATAATTAAATTATTAAAAAATTTTTTAATGTCTGCTATTTTTTTTTTTCTAGGAAAAATGCTACGAGGAGCTTGTGGAGATATTTGGTACCAAGACAAACACCAAAAAGGAAATAGAGATCGAAGATCTCAACCAGATGAAATATTTAGAGCGAGTTCTTAAAGAAACAATGCGACTTTTTCCTCCAGTACCAGTTTTGATCCGACAAGTGAGCGATGATTTGGATATTGGAGGAGGATACAAACTTCCAAAAGGCAGTGCTGCAATTTTATCAGTATCAAAACTTCATCGCTCTGCAAATATTTGGGAGGATCCGCTTAGGTTCAACCCTGATAGATTTTTGGCTGAACAGGTCGCACTACGGCATCCTTTTGCCTACATTCCTTTCAGCGCTGGTCCACGAGGGTGTATCGGCTGGAAATACGGAATGATGAGCATGAAAATACTCCTAGCTACACTCATACGAAATTATGTTTTTATCAAAGACAAGCATGTCAGCATCGAGGATATTAAAGTCAATGCTGACATTTTTATTAAAACTTTTGAGCCTATTAGTGTCAAAATTAAACTCAGACAATAGATTTCATACAAAAACTTTTTTTTTTTATCAAGAAATAATATCTCTTTATTTAGACTTAAATTTTTATTTAATTGGAGCCTATGGAAAGTTTCTTTTCTTCGAATTTTTAAATATGTTAATTAAATTTATCTTAAAGAAATTTTTTTGAGTTAATTAATTGGAACAAATGAACGATGATAAATTATTATTATACGAAATAATATTTAATTATATATTATTATAAAAGACAAACATTTTATAATCGAGAACATTGAAATTACAGCCGAAATTTTTACTGTTTTCAACCGTGAAAAATTAAACGCAGATCTCACATTGTGATATAAATGAATTTTTGAGTATTTACTTAATATGATAACGACTGTATTTCTTAATCAGAGACAAAAATTTCTCCACCTTTTTCTTCAGATGGTTTTGTTTGCTGTACTTTTTCATTTATACTTTGAAAATTTTACTGTTGACTTCTTAAATTCAATATTTATAAATTAATAAGAAAAGAATTTTTTTAATCTTTAATAAACTGTCAAGGACGTTGGTTTTTTTTTTAAATTAATCTTGAAATTGCAAATTACTTTTTTAAACATAAATAAATTTTTAAATAAAAAATTAAATGTTTTAAAAAATTTTTCTCAAGCGCCTTGCATGAATTTAAAAGTAATTATATTGTTGTAAAATAAATTAAGTACTTTACTACCAAAAATATTCCAATTAAAGGCTGAATTAATATTAAACTAATTAATCTTCGTCTGTAAAAATTAAACAAACAACATCTTATTGAGTAATAAACTTAAAAATCTTCAGTTTAATCGATAAAATTTAAAAATTGATTCCGTACATACAACAATATATAATATTTCTTCGGTAAATCATTATCATTATAAACTGTATAAAAATAAAAGTGTAAATATATTATTCAACAAGATAAGGACTGTCAAGTCCACCAGCACCAGCAATTATTCCACCTTCGTCTTCTCCGAATGGTTTAGTGCGTAACACATGTCCTACTTCATTATTTATTTTAATATTATTTTGATCCCTTGAATAAAAAAATTAGACAGTTAACGATAAATTTAATTGAAAAAAAAAAAAAAAAAAAACAATGATAAAAAATACACTACCCTATAATTATTCCGTAAATTCCCAGCTCCGAAATAAGTTCTTGCAAACAATTTTTTTCCTCGTTGGGACCTAGAAGATAATTTTTCTCTCGTGGTGCATCAATATACTCCATAAGAATATACCCAGTACGTGTTTTAGAATTTTTCATTGACTCTAAAGATGTCCTGACATTTAATCCGTAAATATTGTTACCACCACCTTCGCGTTGCGGTTTCATCACAAATTTTTCTGGATTTGATATCGCTAATTCCACAGCTTGATCACCATTTTTGTCCTTAAATATAAGAATGTTAACAATAAATTGTTTTACTATAATAATTAATGATAACTGGCATCCTGCAGTAACTATGTGACTTCCGAGATTTACGGATTATGAATAAGAAAATTTTAGCTGAAGGATTTTTTGATATTTATAATCATACTATACATAGTGTAGGTACTTTTTAAATAAATTTAAAAAATAATAGTGCTATCACAGGATCAATTACAAATAATTTAATGGACAAATGTGACTGAACAAATTTATAAAACCAAAAAACTATTAAAAACTCCTCCAAAAACTTGACATAAAAAATTGACTACTAAAAAATATATAAAACCAGAAGCCACTGATTCTTGTCTCGACTTTTCTGATAATACCAAATTAAACTATAAAAATTCCTTTAAAAATAATAATATGCTCGTCACAAAATTTTCCTTACTCTCTCAATTATTTAAATCATAAATAACTATCGCTGAAAAAATATCAAACCCAATTTACGATAAAGATATACCCGTTAAAAAATTTTTCTTAGTCTCTTAATTATATAAATTAATTTTTGACATATAACCGCATTCACGTGTACAAAACAAAATAATTAAATAAACAAATTTTGTTCATCGCGAAATTCGAATCTATTTATAACAATACTTGGAAAATTTATCATAATACCCTTTGAACTGCCCTAATGGCTATGTAACAGCATTACTTGGTAAATTAGCTACTAAATGGCGTTGAATATGTGTAATTATTTAATTGTTATAATTATTATTATTATTATTTTTTTTTCTTTTCATTTTTATCAATTGCTATTATTTTTTTGAGTTGCAATTACTAACACATCAATAGTCTTTTTAATTTAGCAATTTAACTATTGAATTACTATACTAGCTATAAGTCATCTTGATATACATCATAAAATTTTAATGTATTAATCATTGCAATTATTAATCCTGTTAATGGCCTGAGGTGTTGAATTTATTTACTTAAATAAATAAATAATAAATGAATTATTTTAGAAAAGTATATGAAATATTGAAAAGGCAAAAATTCATGTCTCGACCTTTCCAATGATATTAAATTTAATTTAAAAAACTTATTTTATCATATACTTAAATACGCCGGAGACAAAATTTTCTTTATTCTCTTAATTGGACACTGTTATGCATTAATGTGTTAAGTACTATGAAAATCTTATAGTACTTAACACACTATTGCATAACAGAGTCCAATTATATAGATAAATAAATAAATAATATACTTACAAAGTCTAAAGAATATAAACCAGCAAATACTTGACGTACGAGTGTAATTTCGTTTTCATTAAGAAAACGTTTTAATGCATCAGGTTGCGCCAGAGCTTGTTGGACTTTTTTGGTACCTGCTAAGTGATATTGTATCGATGGACATTTAATTGCCCGAGAACGTTCCATAAGTAAACGGACTTTCCATACTTCTTGAGATGTATATGCCGAGGATTCATAACCGGTACGATAATACACAACAGACACTAAATGATTTTCGCTATAAAAAAAAGTTGTAAAAAATAAATATTAAATAGATATTAATAAAGAAATTTTAGACTTACACAAATAATTCTTTGTTCGGTCTAAGCTGTGCCTGTTTAATTAATTCGTTAAACGTACGCCTGATAACTTTTATTTCTGGATTAATATCATGAATCGCATGTTCAATAACTCGTTGATCGCAAATGTTATATGTTATTTCTTCAACGACGAATAATATCACAGATTCTTTATTATTGTAAATTTTCCAGGCTTCGGTCAATCCACTGGCAAAGCCTACTGTTGAATTATTTTCTGGTATCTTTAAAAATTATAAAAAAAAAATATTCATATATTTTTTGAATTTTAAAAATATAATTTTATTTTAAAGTTTACTAATACTCACATTTTTAATTTTATTCGCCTGACCTAGTTGTGATAGTACATATTTATGTAATTTAGAAACAACTGGTGCTAATCCCGCAAAACTTGATGAAATTGTATTACATTCAATTTGTTTAATATTCAAATCACTGTTTAACAAATAATCTGATCTAAATAATCCCAAACTGTGTTCCTGTTGAATTATATAAGTTATGACATATTATTTCAATTTATGACACTGAAGTTGACAGATATTAAAAATTTTTTTGTAATTTTACAGCAATTAAATTATTATCAAAAAAATTCCACATGTAAAAATTATAAAAAATTATCAGTGCAAATTTCAAGTATTTTTTTTATTGTAATTAATTTTTTATAAAATTAAAAAAAAAATTGACAGCTAACTTCAGTATCATTTTAATTGTTAAATTAATTATTAAATATTTTACCTGCGCATATCCTTCCTTGAAGACAATTTTGTACACATTGAATAATTCCATGGTGAATTCATCAGCCTTAATGGTACTGTAATTGAATAATAACATTAAAGTTAGCAGTCACTTGACCATTTTTTAATTTTTTTTTTTTAACAAAAAAATTTATTCCAAAAAAATTGGGTTTTAATTTGATTAAATTTCTTCATGTCAACTTTTTTAGCCATAATTTATTTGTTAAAAAAATTCTAAAATATCTAGTAAATTAATTTTCATAATTAAATATTATTTATTAAATTAATTACATATTAGTATTTCAAAGCTAATTTAGTTATTAAAAAATGAATCAATAATTCAAATTCATAATTTTTTTGTGCAAAATTTGAGTTATCATTTTTTAATTGGTTTAAAAATACAAAGAACTGACGTATATCAACTGAAGATACGCTGGTTGATTTTAAAAAAATTAACATGATTATTCAAATTACCTTTGTAAAGTTTCTGTAAGGAACTCATCATCATAAGCTACTTTATGCATTAACTTATTAATAGTAACTTGTATATTTTTAGCCTTATCAAATTCACATCTCGGAAAGCTCGTTGGTATCAGTGTAAATTTTGATATCTTAACACAATTACGATCGAAACACTTGTTTGAATGCATTGAAATGCCTGAAAAAAAAAAAATTACGATCCAATCAGTATAAATCTGTATAATAGTAAAGTTAGCCGAAGTTTTTAATTTTTTTTTCAATTATTAAATTAGAACTAAAAAATATTTTTTAAAAATTGCTCTTATAATTTTTCAAGTTTTTTGCCAATGAAAGTTTTTTTAAAATAATTTTTTTAATAAAAAAAATTTTTAGATGTCGGCTAACTCAATTTTTATAGAAAATTGTCATGAAAATTAAGTTAGCCGACATTTAAAAAATTTTAAGATTTTTTTTCATTAAAAAAATAATTACAAAAAAATAAAAAAAAATTTTCATTTGTAAAAAAATTTAAAAACTGTAGTGCAAATTTTTAAAAAATATTTTTTTGTTCTAATTTAACTATTAAAAAAAAAATCAAAAAATTAAAAACGTCGGCTAACTTTAGTATAATAAAATTGTCAAGTAAAATTATACTTACCATTTATCAAAGCAAAATCTTTAGCAACATTAACTATTTCTTCCAATTTCTTCTCTTCTAATGGCACATCAACACACAATTTAATAGACTTCATTTTAAAAAAATGAACTCAATAATTAAAAAATATTCAAGTATATTAAAATATATCAACTAGTACTGACGTATATATTAAAAACAATTAATTACCAAGTACCATTAACTAAAAATTATCAGGAGCAATATTTATCATTAACAAGACACGTAACTACAAAATTATAAAAACTGTCAGATAAAAAACACACACATATATACTTATATACAAATAACCTGATAATTACATATTTATCATATCATCACAATGAAAAAAATCAACAATCACCCGCCGTTAGGTTATATTTTCAAAACAGAGAGAAAAATAAAAAAAAAAAAGTTAAATAAAATAAAATTTTATTTAAAATCAGCGACAGTTTGTGTCACTTCTCAGCTCTGATTGGCCAGAATATCCAATTCTGATTGGTGGATTCATTCAGGTCACAGATTCTAAGCTCCGCTAGGTGGCGTCAATAAGTTAATAAGTTGCCAGAGGCTTGGAAAGAAAATTGCTTGGAAACTGGAGACAAGTTCAAGTGCTGTGAGTTTTATCTTAAAAGTATTGAAAGAACTTATAAACTTGTGAATATTATTATTTTTCATTTATTTATAGGTAGTTAATTAACTAAACATCAAAAATATATTTATTTAAACAACTCCAACGCGGGAGTAAAAATATTACGACTTGCTAACAGGGCGCATACTGTATAGTAGTAGTTACATCAAAACCAAACAATCCAAGTGCGTGAAAAAATATTACAGCTCCAATTCGTAATCTCTAATTGCAAGTGACTCGGCCTAGCCTGGATCATCAGCATCATTGTTATCAACGCTCAGTTTTATCCTCGTTCTCGGTAGCATCAGTGGCATCGGTATCGTATCTTGTTCCTGGTGATTACAGTATATTACAGTGACGCTTGCGCGCCATTACTAATTATCTTATTCTCTTAAACCGTACATTCTTTGGTATATATCATATCATACAGTATATTTAATATCCCTTTTCTCGTGTGCTTTTTCCCCAGGCACCAGTGATCAGGTCTTACGGAGGTATTATCACCAAAATTAAAAAGTCTAAAGGAGTTTTTAAAATAAATTTACCCGTGGATAAAAAAATTTAAAACAATTATTTATAAATACCGTCTTTATAAAAAAGAGCATTAATAATAAACCGGTACGTGAAAAATTTGATGGTTAACAATGAGTGACTACTCAGCGGTAGCTCCGCCTCAGAATTTCAGCCAGAGTTCGGCGTTTGCCGCGGCATTACAACGTGCTAAACAGGTATATGATTCATACGTTTATATATATATATATATATATATATATATATATATATATATAGTCTATTATTATAAACTTATATTTAATGCATACTTGGGTATAAATATATATACCAAATAAGTTTTAACTTTAAATTTATTCACGGCCTGACTGAGAATGACCTTTTGCTGGTTAAGAACTTTACCTTTTTATTTTATTAAATTTTTTATTCAGTCTTTTATGCTTGGGAATATGGATTCATAAATATTGAATGCTGACTGGAGTCTCTGGACCTGAATAAATGAATGATAGTATTGATTATAGGAGCCTTTTGTTTATCAATTTATTATTTTTTTTTCAATTTTAGATTGCTGCTAAAATTAATCCTGGAGGTAGCCAGAACAGTGATAGTGGAGTCAAAAGGCCTCTTGAAGACAGCTCAGGTAATTAAAATTTTTTTATTAACTTTTAAGTGATTATTTTATTCTATTGAAATTTATAGAACGGGAGGATTGATGATGAAAATTTATTTTTTAACAAATAATTAATGCCAAAAAAAATTGACATTTAGAATTTTAAAAAAATTAAAAATGCAATTTTTTTGAACTAATTATGACATTAAAGTTAGCTGACACATGACAAATTTTTAATTTTGTTTAACAATTAAATTAATTCTAAAAAATTATTTTTAAAAAATTGCATTTTTAACTTTTTTTAATTTCTACATGTCAATTTTTTTTGGCCATAATTATTTGTTAAAAAAAGTTCTAAAAATTATTAAATATCTGCTAAATTAATTCTCACATCTAATTTGTTTGTTAAATAAAATTAAAAAATATTTTTTAAAAATTGCACTTACAGTTTTTAAAATTTTTTATAAATGGAATTTTTTTTTATTTTTTTGTGATAATTTTTTCAAAAAAAAAAATTTACAAAAATTTTTAGATGGCTAGCTTAATTTTCACAACAAAAATTTACATAGAAATTTAAAAAAATAAAAAATGCAATTTTTTGGAACAAGTTTGTCTGTTGAATAAAATTAAAATTTGTCAAATGACTGCTAACTCTAATGTCATATTTTTAATTTGTTTAATAGAAATATAAATTAAATTGTTGATATAAAACAACAAAAACTGGCTAACAACAATTGAAATTAAAAAGTAAATGTAACTCTGCATACTTGGCCTTAATTCATTTCTTTTTTTTTTTCCTTAGTTATTAAACTACTTTGTCAAATTATAATAATTATTTAATTTAAGAAATTTTAGATTATATAGAGTCATACGGCTGCCCAATTTCAAAACACAGTAACTAACATTTAAAAATTGTTTTCAATTTTTCTTATTAAAAAAAAGTTTGCCCGCCAAATTGATGGAAAAATTTGATTTATGAAAAGAAAATACTTGAATATAAATATTTTTAGCAAAAAATACTTGAAATTAAAGTCTTAAAGTTGTAAAAAATGTAGCAATACTAGAAAAAATTAGGTATAAAAATTTTGCAGTTACTGTGTTTTAAAATTAGGCAGCCGCATACTTCTACTTAAGTCTTTACTCTGTCAAAATCTTCAACATTGTAAAAATTAAGTAACTCTGTTATTGGCCCTCTGGGCTGTTGGGTTAGTGTAATGGCAAATAAATAAATAAAATATTAATTATTTTTTTGTAGGTTTCAATGATGAATTTTCAGAACCAGAGACAAAAAAATTGGCGCCAGATCCATTAATTGGAATGAGAGGAGGACCAATAAGTGGAATGAGTGACAATGGCGGGAACCGAGGAGGTCCAGTATCATCACCAACACCAGGCTTGGGAGGTATATGCACTGAAGATATCAGAGTTCCGGACAAAATGGTCGGATTAAGTAAGTTTAGGAATTTTATTGATTAAAAGAAAAATTCCTAATCTTTATTAAAAAACTGATCTACGCGTTATTCTTAATTTTACATAATAATACCTTTTATTAACTGATTTAGACAAATATTTTGATTGAAACTTACTACTCATTAATTATTTCCAGTAACATTTACTGTCTGTATTAATACATATATATTTTATTTATTTTATTTATTAAAGTAATTACTGTTCAATCAAAATAACTGTACTTAATCCGAGTGAAAGATTTATTATCATTAACATTATTATCTCGGACTGGTATTTAAATTTAGAATATAAATAATATATTTATTACTAATTAGAATCACAGTTTATCTTATTTTTTTGTATGTTTTATTTTGTTTGTGTTTTTACATACTAACAAGTGATTCTAAATTCCATAATAAATTTTATAAAATTTTTAAAATTATTAAAAAAAAACTAATTCCATGAGATTAATAATGTGACATAAATTTTAGTTTAATATAATTTTTTTTTTTTTCTATTTTCAGATAAATAATTTAATAATTGTATGTATTTTTTTAGTAATTGGACGAGGTGGTGAACAGATAACGAGGTTGCAAAGTGAAACAGGGTGTAAAATACAAATGGCACCCGAAAGTGGCGGTCTGCCTGAACGTCTTTGTACCCTAACGGGTCCAAGAGAAGCTGTCAAGTAACTTGTTTTCCCTTTTTTTTTTTTTATTTTCTTGTTTTTATTAATGCCGTATTATTTATACTTATATATTTCATTTAATTATTATTATTATTATTATTATTATTATTATTATTATTATTTTGTATGCAATGCAATCCTATATGAAATCCCCAAAAACATTCACGACATTATGTTTTTATCTGCTTTAGAAATATCTATAAAAACGTATATATATAATATATATTTTTAAAAAATTAACCATTTATAATTACCAAGCAAACTATCCTCCTCGATATTATTTTAAACAAATGTCTGCTATGTTTAACATATTTATATTTATATATATTTGTAATATATATTTATATAAGTGTTTAATTTAAAATAATTTAAAAATTGATTGATATCGCACATGCATTTATAGAAATATCAAAATCGTTGACATTTTTTCAGAATTATTGTAGATCCTGGAGCAACCATGGACACTACGTATTTTTTCATTTATCATTTTTTATTCCTCATATATTATTGATCAATTGTAATCATAAGCATATATATATATTATTTACTGCCCATATTTTATTGAAAAACAAATATTTTATTATTTTTTTTTTTTTTTGTTTATTAAAATTAATGTATAATAGTTTTTTATTTTTACCAATAGGGATTTTAAGACAGTGAGAAAATTGTAGGGAGGATAGAATTGTGCATGGGTTTCTCAAACAAAATCACGACGTCTATTTATTTTATTTGTATTTCATTTAAAAAAAAAAAAAAACGAAAAAATTGCAAAATTATATCATTAACCACTATTACTATTAGTCTCATTGTTATTATATTTATATGAAAAAATTTATGTAAACTTTTATTTTTGGTATTGATATTTCGAAACATTACAGCCATATGATTGTGCTTTGCAAACAAATATTGTATTATGTGTATTGTATATTGCTTAGTAATAATTAGTTTATTCAAATTAATTCTATTAATTTATTTTTTAATTTATATGTTTTATTAATAAAATTTCTTTTTTTTTTATTTGTGTTGCAGTCGTGCCAAGGATTTGGTACTGTCAATAGTTAATCAACGGTGTCGCTCTGAAGGAGGAGGTATGGGTGAGATGAATATGCCTAACCCGAATGCAGGAGGTGGAAACGGTGGGGGTGGTGGCAATAACGGAGGTGGAGGAGGTGGTGGTGGTCCCATGATAAGTAACAACAGTCACCCGGGAAGCTTAGAAATTATGATTCCTGGTCCCAAAGTTGGATTAATTATCGGAAAAGGTGGCGAGACCATTAAACAGCTTCAGGAAAAATCTGGAGCTAAGATGGTTGTAATTCAAGATGGACCTTCTCAGGAACAAGAAAAACCTCTAAGGTTAATATTTAGTAAAAAAAAATTTTTTTTTTTTTTCATAAACATTTATTATTATATTAATTTAAAAGAGTCAATTATTATTAACTGATAATAATAATAATAATAATCATCATCATAATAAAATTTCAAACTTATTATTATTATTTTTATTTTTATTATTATCATAGTTGATAATATTAAGAGAATAAGCCAAACTTAGGCTGCATTCGAAAATGTTCTATCTCTAGATACATAATTAAGAAATGACCCTGTATCTTGTGAACTATTGACATTTTTAAAGATATAAGCCCATCCTGATGTTACACTTATCGAGACCTTTCATTTGAGTACCCACATCAATTTTTCATATATTTTATATATTTATATATATGCATATATGAAAAATATATCAAAAATGCATGTGGGTACTCAAATGAAAGGTCTCGATGAGTGTAACATCGGGATGAGTTTATATCTTTAAAAATGTCAATAGTTAAAAAAGTACAGTGCAATTTAACAAAAGTCATTATTTAATAAAGCAAAATTTTATTTATTTATAGTTCACAAGTCACGGCAGTCACACAGTGACTCCAAATTTTCTAGTTATTATTACTATCGAAAAATCATTAATTTTTTTTTTTTTTTAATTATTACAGAATAACTGGAGATCCACAAAAAGTTGAGTACGCTAAACAACTAGTCTATGAATTAATAGCAGAAAAAGAAATTCAAATGTATAACCGTGGACCGAGAAATAATGACCGTAATAGTTTTTCAAACGACAATGGTTTTAATAATCATGGCCCTTCGTCATCGAATAACGGTGATAATTGCGAAGTATTAGTCCCAAGAGCGGCTGTTGGTGTCGTAATTGGCAAAGGCGGTGATATGATTAAAAAAATTCAGTCTGAAACTGGAGCACGCGTACAATTCCAGCAGGGAAGAGAGGAAGGTCCAGGTGACAGAAAATGTTTACTGTCTGGAAAACCACAGGCTGTTGAGCAAGCGCGTCAACGAATTCAAGAGCTCATTGATAGTGTAACGGTCTGTAATTTTTTTTTTTTTTTTTAACATTAGACCTATTTCACTTCGTTGTAAAACAATACTGATGTTAATTTAAATTACAGAGACGAGATGATAGACCGCCTCAAGGAAGAGGTGGCCCGCGTGGTAACGGGTTTGGCGGAGGTAACAATAACAATGGTGGAGGCGGAGGTTGTCCTAATGAATACGGGGGCTGGGATCGTCGTCAAGGAGGTGGTAATATGCAAGATAAAATAGAAGCTACGTACAATGTACCTTCAATAAAATGCGGAATAATTATTGGCAAAGGTTTTTTTTTTTTTTTTTTTTTTTTTTTAATAATTTTTTATTATATTTTATAGTGTTTTATTAAATTATTTAATTAAATTTAAGATGGTAAGACAATTAAACAAATTAACCAGCAAACAGGAGCACACTGTGAACTTGATCGCAGAAATTCAGGAACTGAGAAGATTTTCTTCATTCGCGGTTCTCCGGAACAAGTTGAACACGCTAAAAGGATATTTAATGAAAAATTAGGCGTGGTATGTAAATTAAAATTTTTATTATTTTATTTATGGGTATTTTTTTATTATCTTTAATACGAATTATTTTTTTTTTTTTTTTTAGCAAAATGACCCAATGCACGATTTCCAAGGAGGAAATGCAGCATACGCTGGTGCTCAAGGTGCAATAGGCTATAATCCCACATGGAATGCAAGTGCAGGTTATCAGACATGGCCTACTCAAGCTCAACCAGCTGACCCTGGTATATATATAAATTTTTTTTTAATATTAATTTAAATAATTGTTTGTTTGTTTAAATAAAATGAAATAAAATAAAATTTTTTAGCTGCTGCAGCACAACCAGTGCAAATAAACCCTCAAACAGGACAACCAGATTACAGTGCCCAATGGGCAGAATACTACCGTTCCTTGGGTATGCACCGTGAAGCTGAGTTAATCGAACAACAATCCAAGCAAGGTAAAGGCGATCCATCTCAGCAACAAGCAGCAGTTGCCGCCGTTCCAACTCCTGGTGCTGCAGCTGCTCAGACAGCTCAACAGCAACCGCAAGCGAACCAACAAGCTCAACAGCAAAATGCTGCCCAGAATGGTGGCCAGGCGGACTACAGTGCTCAGTGGGCTGAGTACTATCGCAGTATTGGTAAAATGAAGGAAGCCGAGGCTATAGAGGCCCAAATGAAAGCTGGAAAGGTAATAATTTGATTTTTATCTTATTTATTATGATACTAAAATCAGCAGATATTTGAAATTGTTTTTTTATTTTTGTAAAAAAAAATTATTTTTTGGAATAATTAAAGACACCCGTTCTTAATTTATTTAAAAACTATTGATTTTTTTTATTAAAAAAAAAATGTTTATTATTTTAATTTGTCAGTTGTTTAAGTGTTAGTTAAAAAGAAAGATTATTTATTTATTTATTTGAAAAGAAACGCCCTCGGTAATTGACAATAATATATTACATTTTTATGTCTAGAATGTTTAGTTAATATTTATATACAATAAATAACATCTGTAAAGAGAAGATAGATTTAAGAGATTTGAGAAAAGAGAAAAACAAAAAAAAATTTTAATAATTAATAATCACTAATTGATATTTTAGAATCAACCTTTTTACTTCACTTTTTATCCTATCTGCTGGTCCTCCAAAAATTTCATAATTAAAATTAGATTTATTAATTTATGCCAAGGCACAACAGCCAAATGGCAAATATGAAACAATACAATATTTACAGTAAAGTAGAGTCTTAAAACTAGATTAATCTATAAAAACTAAATAAATTTATTATTTTACGTACAAAAGTAAGATAAATACTGAGGAAATTATTGCCAATACAGTTTTAATATTAATCTTAATCGAGTTAACCGAAAAGTTTTATAGAACAACAATACTATTACATTTTTATGTCTAGAATGTTTAGTTAATATTTATATACAATAAATAACATCTGTAAAGAGAAGATAGATTTAAGAGATTTGAGAAAAGAGAAAAACAAAAAAAAATTTTAATAATTAATAATCACTAATTGATATTTTAGAATCAACCTTTTTACTTCACTTTTTATCCTATCTGCTGGTCCTCCAAAAATTTCATAATTAAAATTAGATTTATTAATTTATGCCAAGGCACAACAGCCAAATGGCAAATATGAAACAATACAATATTTACAGTAAAGTAGAGTCTTAAAACTAGATTAATCTATAAAAACTAAATAAATTTATTATTTTACGTACAAAAGTAAGATAAATACTGAGGAAATTATTGCCAATACAGTTTTAATATTAATCTTAATCGAGTTAACCGAAAAGTTTTATAGAACAACAATACAAGGTAAACAAAAGTTAATGTTTCGAAATTTAGTTATAGTATTTAAGTTTTGATTTATGCTCATATTGCTTTCTTCATAATTTAACAAAAAATAACTTAAATATCTAAATCAAACAAGTAATCAAATATCTCGTCTGATTTATTAAAAAATATTTAAAAATAATTGCATTTAAACTATTAATTACAATATTATTTTTGAAAATTTGTAATTTTTTTTTATAGAAATTTAGTTATTAAAAAATAAAAAAAAAAATTGACAAATGTCTGTTGATATTAGGATCATAATTTATGACATTTAATTTTTACCAATGTTTGATTAAAATTGATTTATGATTAATAATTTTTCCCAGGGCAATCAAATGCCTCAAGCTCAAATGCAACAGCAAACAATGCAAGCTCAAACCGGAGCTGCAGCTGCTCCACCAACGCCAGCAAACGCTTTTCCACAAGCATACGGAGCCTATCCGGGGATGAATCCTGGCTCAACACCCGGTAATTACTATGCCGCAGGTGCTGGTGCTCCACAGCAACCGAATCCAGGACAACAGAATCCGGGATTCCCAGCTGGCTATCAGAATTACTCTTACTCCCAGCCCAATGCTGATAATTAAGAGTCTCTACAATATAATTAAGTAAGTGAATATTTATTTTTTTTTTTAATAACAGCTTTTTAAAATTGCATATAAATAATTTAATGTAAAATTTTTCTTATAAAATTATCAAAATTAATTTTTATAATTTTTATTATGTATAATAATTTTATTAAGTTAAAATATTAAATATGCAATTTTTTAAAGCTCAATAGAATTTAAAATTGTAATTAACAATTTTAAACAATCAATCGATTGCTTATCAATGGTGTAACAATATTAATCCGATATTATATATAATTATTCTATTATTATATACATGTATGTATTTTTTAATTAGCATTAGTATTATATAAATGTATAACTATCTATATTTTATTTTTTTATCTTTTTTAACATCTGGCGTTGTTATTAAAATTTTCAGGGCTAATAATTATAAAATGAAACAAAATAACTAAATATGATATGATATTGAATGCATAATTATGTTTTACACCTTTGACAATTTAAAATATTTAACAAAGAAAAAATGATAATTATCAACTGATAATTTATTGTAATTTGTTAATTATATAAACATATTTTATTTTTTCTACAGTAATCATTTCATTTCCCACAGTTTTCAGATAGCTTTCCATTGGGACGCGGTAACCTGCTGTTGTCTTCACATTATATAAAAAAAAATTAATTCATTAAAATAGTTACTACAAAATATTGAATTGATATAAATTATATCATAATAATAATAATAATAATAATAATAATAATGAAAAATTATGGTAATTGACGATCCGCATAATAGCGAAAAAAAGATCATTTAAATTCATAAAAAAAATATGAAGATATAGTAAAGAACAGTAATACAAGTCCTCCGTCAATTTCTTCTTTCTTTTATTAAAAGTAATTAATTATTAATAAACAAAAAGTATATAACCACCGTAGGATATTATATTTTTAATTGCTAAATCTTATAAATAAATAATTATTGTGTAAACAAATATAGTCCTTCAGTGTTCTTTGGGAAAAAAAAAAAAAAAAAAAAAAAATTGTCTCAGATGTTTCTTATCATGAAAATTTTTACTGTACTGTAATATAAAAAAAAAATAATTATGAGGATAACAATAGTAGAAGGTATGTATTGGTAGGTGAGCAGCAGACGAGTTTTAGGATATTGTACTACGAATGCTTATAAAAAAAAAAAAAAAAAAAAAATTTATGAAAATTAATAATTTGAATATTGATGTGGGTAAAATTAAGTTTATAAGAAAAATATGTATTGTTAGGTTTCGTGTCTGATGCAGCAGCCTCGTATGCTTTAATAATAATTATTAATATTAACAATAATGATAACATTGTCTTTCTAATTATTTTGGCTTTTTCATATTGTCATTAATGGTATCTCAATTAATTATTAATTAATTGATAATCTTGTATTAATCAACCAATATCACTAGTTGAAAAAATTTTAATTTGTGTAAACTTTTACTGATATTTAATACCCATTATGCCTTTTTATATTTTATATTACAATTATGATTAGTCATTTAATTTTTGTTAATCTTTATTTTAATTAATGTAATTTAGGTTGATATTGTACTCCATTAGTTTCATTTTTAGATGCGGAAAGCAGCTGTCTAGAGCCTAGAGCCTGTCCGACAAATTTCAATGTTATAAATTTTTTTATATTATACATATTTACCGATTTATATAAACATAGGCTTGACATTTTTGCTTAGCAATTGCAATGCATTTATTATTTATGATTATATTGTTTTATCTTCGTTTATTAATTACTCACTTGTCAAATGATACTTGTATAAATGTCAATGCGTTCTTCAGGAAATAGGAGAGGTGTAAATAGAAGACGTTTATCGTAATACCAGTTAATCGATGGACGTCCTGTTTGTCAACACATTTATTATACGATATTTCTGTATCATTTATTATTATTGGTATCAATTGATTTTTTATGTCTTCTTATACATATATATTTATTTTTATTTAACACGGTAGGCTTACGAGGTTTGTTGTTTTATATTCTTCATTAATAAAGAAGAATATTTTTTTTTTGATATCATATTTGTAGTAATTTCTTGAAAGAATAAAAAAAAATTTTTTCTTAGAAATTTATTAAAATTTTTTTTTAAATTTTTTGAATTTTTTCTCAAATTTTTGATAAAAATTTTTTTTTTCTAAAATTTTATTCAATTTTTTTTCTTCAAAATTAAAAAAAAAAAAACTTTTTGATAAAAATTTCTTAAAAAAAATTTTTTTTACAAACTTATTTTAAATGACAAACCTCGTTGATTAAAAAAGAAATATTGTAATAAATCTAAAGTGTATTAATAATAAATATTTAAAAGTGTTTAAAAAAAAAAAAAAATAAGTTAACAATTAACTAAAAATAATTTCAATGAAGAATCGGATAAATAATATTGGGAGCTCAACAATTCACCAACAAACTCACCAGAAGTAGTAACAAAAATACTAAAGATAATTAATTATAAATGGTAATTAATTTAATAAATATAAATAACTAAAAGGTATATATAATCAAACTAATTAAAGTTATATATTATATTATAATTATGACCATTACTTTTTTGAACACTTGCTATTCTTCTTTTTGATGTTTAAAATAGGTTTTACGCTAATAATTAGTATTCTGATTGTTATTTTTTAAATTATTGACCAAATAATTATACCGTAATATATTATTTAGTGAATGAATTTATTTTCATTAGATAAAAACCACGGTAATGTCTATCAGCCACATTTTTTATAAATAATAGCACTCTTTGTTTATTTTTTAGACTTGACGCACCATCTTATTTTATTAAAATTGTAGTCAATTTTGCTATTTATATTTGATATATTTTTTCCTATTAATATTAACTGTTAATTATGGTTCATAAAAATAATTTATTTATCAAACTAATTTATTATATTAATTATTCATAAATTTATTGAATCTATCGTTTCAGGATTTAAATCAGCGTCTTCACGGCAGCGGTCAAAAGAAGAAAATAAATGTCGGATTCAAATAAATTTATAATTTTTTTTTTCTATTTTAATCAAATTGTGAATGTATCTTTAATTAAGACCGTCCTTGTATTATATACAATTAGTGAGTTTGTGTGTTTGAATTTTTAAAAAATAGTGAACAAAAAAATTAAATTTATTATTTATGCCGTCTTTTAACTTTTTCTACTTGTCACAAAAAATAATTAAAAAAAAAAATTTTACAGTGCATTTTTAAGATAATGATTGGTTATTTATAAATGTTATTATAAATATTCAAAATAATAATAATAATGTAGCTATAATAATTAAAACTTAGATTTACTAATGAATTACTGAAATGTTTATAAAAAAATTTATTAATTTTTTTTTAAACAATTTTTTATTGATTTATAATTTTATCATTTTACAACATAATAAATAAAAATTGATAATTAATATTACACATATTTCTTTGGGTACGATTGCATGGATTATTTATCACGCTAGACACCAAACTATAATAAATATAAAATACTTTTTTTTTTTTTAATTCGCATTAATTTGTTAATCGATAGTAATTTAATTAATATTTTATTTTAATAATTTAATGCAAATTTAACAATTTATTAATGTTAAAAATTGATAAATTTTTTCGATAAAATTTTCAAGACAATTTATAGCTTTTGACTTAATTAACAATAAATCAATACAAGTCTTATAAATTCAAATTTAAAGCTGTTGAGCAAAAAAAAAAATTTTTTTCAAGCGATTTAATTTAGTATCTGCGTTAAAAGCAAAATTAATAATTTCTTTACAATTTTTTTTAATAATAATAATTTAATTAACATTCTAATTGCATTATTTTCCCTAATTTTATAGTAAAAAATTCAATTGCTAGTGACAATTATTAAATTTTTTACACTTTCAATTACGCGCCTTACAATTAATCTCAATACTGTTCAGTAAAAAGAAATTTAATAGTTAAATGTGCGTTAAATTTCCTGACATTTATGTGCAATCGATTAATTTTATCAAACAATATTTTATTGCTTGGTAGTTTTTTTTTTTTAAAAAAAGAAAAAACCTTCAAATTAAATTAAGGGGGGAAATACGTCTAGAAGGTCGTTTTCATACTGATTTTCATTAATTTTTTTAAGGTATAAAAATTAATTTTACTGATTGAAACTATCAGGTTATTTTTTAGATATATTTATGAGTATTTTTTCGTATTAAACAACAATATAATTTAATAAAGCCTTTCAGCTTTAGGATACCAACTTTTTTTTTACGTTGCAGACAATTTCAAACCAAATGGCAAAAAAAAATTTTTTTATACGCCCTTTCAGCACAAATTCCTATTAACCTTTAGGCACGCGATATAACATTATATAATATCATATAATAATATATTATATAATATCAAGACAACCTACGATGTGTATCAGCTGATATCTCCGCTACTTTTTAAGTTATATTGTCGTAAAATATGTATAAAATAATCTGATAGTTTCAATAAATAATATTAATTTTCATACCTTAAAAAAATTAATAAAAAATCAGCATGAAAATATTTTTCTACACGTATTTTCCCCCTTCAGGATTTTTTTTTATTACGAACTTATTTGTTCAAATTAATGATACGAAAAGAAATTAGATAATTATTATTATTACAACTATCATAGTATAGATTTTGATAGTATGATAAAAATTGATGTAATTGATAACGGATGTGTATTTAATACTGTCGCATTGCGGCTAGAATAATAGAGTCGCGACATTCAGAACCTCAGCAATTATTAAACATCAATAAACGTGAATGGTCAATAAAAAACCGATTAATAAACAAAGCTTCGTTGCACAATTATAAAGTTTACAATAGATTTTAAAAAAGGCAATTCGAACAATTCCTCAAGCTATTGAATAATTGTTTAAATAACCAGCG
Organism: Cotesia congregata; assembly: GCA_905319865.3. Taxonomy (NCBI): domain Eukaryota; kingdom Metazoa; phylum Arthropoda; class Insecta; order Hymenoptera; family Braconidae; genus Cotesia; species Cotesia congregata. The sequence continues at coordinate 4,526,902 of CAJNRD030001122.1, forward strand.
GATTTTTACCTAGCGGACGCGTAATAACTTAAGTACATTATTATCATTATTACTTTAATAATAATAATAATATAAACAGTTATTAAAATTCTGGGGGTGGACCGTACATATTATTAAGTTGTTGCGTGCATCGTATAAATGTGGCACGCCGTGACAATTCACGTATTTTAGAAGCACCGACGTATGTACATGCTGATCTCAGTCCACCGAGGATGTCCAGTACGGTTGTCTCTACAGCTCCTCGATAAGGCACCTCGACAGTCTTGCCTTCCGATGATCTGTAATAATAATAAAAATTATATTTATTAATTAAGAGGCATATTTATTGTGATCTTCTTGTATTTATATGGAGTATATACTTGTAAATTTTCTCACTTTTTTAGACCAATGATTTTACATTTGTTTTTCACAAGAATTATTTTCATTATTTCTACAATAATAATAATTAATAAATTAATATTGATATAGATTACTAAAAAAAAAAAGTTCGTAAATAGCCTTTAGCGATTGTTTAATAAGTTAGTTATTATAAATAAAAGAGCTACCGCACACCAAAATCATCTGAGGCATATTTATTGTGATTTCGCTGTTGAGTATCTCGGTTATATGAGATATTAAATCATAACTTGCCGAGTGAATCCTTTTTGGTAGTTCTACAGTCTCTTATATATTCATATATTTATGAACCACTACACATATATAAGACTAATAATATAATACATAAAATCTTATAAGACTACTCTGAATTCTTGATACTACTTATATTTTTTTTTATACTTTAAGGATACATATATCTCGATTACAAGTTGCAGTAAATAAATTTTAAAATTCTTTTCAAATCGTCTGAGCGATTTTTTAAAATAATTTTATTTGTAAAAAAATTTTTATTTAATAATTAAAGATTAAATACTCATTAATTAATTTAATAAGTGAAATTACTATAAAAATTTTTATTTGAAACTAGCAACCTGCAGTCGCTGTGCGAAACCGGAGATTTATGGATTATGAATAAAAAAATTTTGCCTTAATGATTTTTTTTATATTTATAATCACACTGTACATAGTTTGGGTACTTTTTAAATAAATTAAAAAAACAATAGTGATGTCACAGGATTAATTATAAATAATTTAATGGTAAAATGTGACTGAAAAAATTTATAGAACCAAAAAAAACTATTAAAAACTCCTCCAAAAACTTGACATAAAAAATTGACTACTGAAAAATATATAAAACCAAAAGGCACTAATTCTACTCAAGACCTTTCTGATGATACCAAATTAAACTCGTCACAAAATTTTCCTTACTCTCTCAATTATTTAAATCATAAATAACTATCGCTGAAAAAATATCAAACCGAATTTACGATAAAAATATACCCGTTACTAAATTTTTCTTAATCTCTTAATTCTATAAATTAATTTTTGACAAATTACCGCATTCACGTGTACAAAACAAAATAAATAAATAAACAAATTTTGTTTATCGCGAAATTCTAAACTATTTAAAACTACTTCGAAAACTTATCATAGTAAATAAACTATTTCAGAAAAGCATATGAAACATTGAAAAGGCACTAATTCAGGTCTCGACCTTTCCAATGAAGCTAGACTTAATTTAAAAAACTGATTTTATCACATAAATACATACATCTAGCAAAATTTTATATAGATAATAATTATGAAATTACCTGTATTCAGCTATACCACCGGCATGTTTATCCATAGCAGTATTGGAAGACATCCCATAAAAAAGTTTAACTTTTCTACCATTTCGTTCAGTAACACTACCACCGCATTCATCATGACCCGCAAACATACCACCAGCCATAACAAAATCAGCACCAGCTCCAAATGCTTTAGCCAAGTCACCTGGACATGTACAACCACCGTCCTTTAAAATAAAAATAAATATATCACTTATTGTAATAATAAAAATTTTTAAAAATATAAAAAAATTCCTACGGAAATAATATGGCCCTTAAGTCCATGAGCCGCATCCGCACATTCAATAACAGCAGACAATTGCGGATATCCAACTCCCGTTTTCATTCTAGTAGTGCAAACGGAGCCAGGACCAATTCCAACTTTAATTACGTCGGCGCCGGAGAGTATTAATTCTTCAACCATTTCTCCAGTTACGACATTTCCTGCCTAATAAAAAATGAATAAATATATACATAAACTAAACCTAATGATAAGAAACCGCTCGTGACTCATCACCGAGACGTTATTAATTTTATTCCTTTTAAGTTATTTGATCGATAACAATTTGATGTACAGAGTACTAGCTGGTACTGATATGGTATTATAAACAGTACAAGTCAGTTAAGCTTGTTTATTTATTTAAAATATCAATTGCACTTACAATAATCGTATGACTTGGAAACTCAGCCCGGACTTTTCTTACATACTCGACAAAGTGTTGGGAGTATCCATTAGCCACGTCCAAGCAGATAAATTCAATATCAGGTACAGCTCCAATAACGTTTTTTAATCGATCAAAATCATTATCGCTGGTACCTGAGCTCACAGCCATATGCTTCAAACAATCTTGATTTTTTGATGCAAATTCTTTCCATTCTTCAGCAGTATAATATTTGTGCATTGCTGTGAAAATTCCATGCTGAAAAAAAATATTTATCATTACATAATGAGAGATTACCAATTGATATTGATTGTTTCTTTTTTTTTTTTTTTTTTAACACAAAATAGTTATAAAAAAAAAATAAATGTATGAAACAAATTTTTTTATAGATAATTTTTGATAATGATAATAAAAAATGAATAATGATAATTTTAAATTGACTAAAATTTTTTAGCCTAAAGACTTATTTTATCTTATCATTGAATCATTAAAAAATATTTTTACTAATGATTCTTTAAGCCATGGCACTAATAATTAAACTTTTCAATAAATAAAAAAATTCAAAAAAAATTATTTAATTATTATTGTGTTTTTTAAACTAAAATTAATATTTTCAGCTACTAGTTATTTTAAATATCATTATAATTAATATAATAAATAATGTAATTAAAATTAGCAGACATTTGACAATTTTTTATTAATTTTTTCAATAAAAAAAATTCTTAAATGTCGGCTAATTTAATTTTCATTAAAAAAAAAAAATGATACTAAAGTTAGCCGACGTTTTTAATTTTTTGATTTTATTTTTAATAATTAAATTAACACAACAAAATATTTTTAAAAAATTTCACTTACAGTTTGTGAAGTTTTTTTACAAGTAAAAATTTTTTTGTAATAATTTTTTAAATAAAAAAAATTCTGAAAATTTTTAAACGTCGGCTAACTTAATTTTCATTAAAAAAAAATGTAAGTAAGTACCTTAGCCAAAGCTTTAGCCATTTCAAATGTACCAACAGTATCCATATTCGAGGCCATCACAGGTATACCCTTGTATGTACGTTTCGAATTACGAAACGTCATTTCACGAAAGAGGTCCACCTAAAAAAAGCACATCAATCATACACTTTTACTATTTTTTTTTATCTAACATGTTTCATAATTTCTTCATTCAATCTTTACTAAAAAAAGTCAAACACAATAATTACCGCTGGATATTTATAAAATAGTTCTAAATATAAATATAAATAATTATAAATGTGAAGATATTTTATTTACGGAAGCCAGAATTATTATCGATTGGAATTATTTTGACAGCACTGTCGTAAATATAAACATTTAATAAAACTGAAGTGGAATAAAAATCAATAAAATATAAAGAATAAATGTTACCTCTGATCTACTCTTCAAAGTGCTCCTCTTGGGTCTTAACAACACATCTTTGAAGTCTAACTTGATGTCATTGATGATATTCGGCATTGTGTTATTATTAAGATGAATGCGAATGCGATACGGCAACTGTGAATGCTCTTAGCGGACTAAGTTGACAAGAGTTGGTTATTGTTGTCAAGACCGTCAGCTCAAGTACCGTCAAGAATGTACAAGGTCTAGGTTGCCTTGAGACCAACGAAAACTCACCAAGACCGCTACCAAAGACTTCTCGGTTCACTCCGACCTCCGACTCTCTAGTCTCTACCTCTTCCTTAGCTCTGGCTCTCTCCTCTGCTCTGTTGCTCCGTTGCTCCGTTGCTCCGCACTCCGCTGTTTACGAACCTCGTATACTTATATACTTATACTCTTATCGTGTGTCATGATTATTATATGTGTGATTGCCAGTTGTTATATGTACTTACTACATGAGTTACGAGTTTGGGAAGTCGGTCGAGCAGATTGTGGTGATATGAGAGCAGGAAATAGAAATACTGTTAGATATTTGTACTTGTTGTCGGTAAGATCGCTAGAACAACAATGATACTGAAATTATGAAAATTAAATGACACTAGTATACGTTGCGCGCGTAAGCGCGCGTGTAAATGTTGGTATGGAATTATCTATATTTTCATGCTTATGATATATTTGACCAATCGCGTTACGAATAGTTTGCTCTTACATGATATATTTTCATATTTTTCATCTAAATTATAAGAGTGGATTAAAGTTAGCTGTCACTTGACAATTTTTTAATTTTATTTAACAAAAAGATTTTTTCCAAAAAATTATTTTTAAAAAATTGCATTTTTTATTTTTTTAAATTTCTAAATGTCAATTTTTTTTTCTTACTTTTTTTGTCCATAATTTATTTGCTATAACATTTTTTTAATTATTAAATATGTGCTTCATTAATTTTCATGAAAATTAATTAATATGAAAGTAAATTTAGTAGACATTTAATAATTTTTTTTTTTTTTAATAAACTATGATGTCATTAAAGTTAGCCGACGTTCTAAATTTTTTGATTTTTTTTTTAATAATCAAATTAGAACAAAAAAATTTTTTTAAAATTGCACTTACAGTTTTTGAAGTTTTTTAGACGTGCAATTTTTTTTTTTATTTTTTTGTAATGATTTTTTCAATAAAAAAAAATTAAAAATTTTTAATGTCGGCTAACTTAATTTTCATAAACTATGGCAAAAAAATTAGAAAAAAAAATTAACATGTAGAAATTTTAAAAAATTAAAAATGCAATTTTTTAGAATTAATTTAATTGTTAAATAAAATTAAAAATTTCTCAAGTGACAGCTAACTGTCATGCTAAATTAATTTATGACATTAAAGTTAGCAGTCACTAAAGAATTTTTTAATTTAACAATTAAATTAATTCTAAAAATTATTTTTAAAAAATTGCATTTTTTATTTTTTTAAATTTCTACATGTCAATTTGTTTTTCTATTTTTTTTTTTTTGCCATAATTTATTTGTTAAAAAAATTAAAAAAATTATCAAATATCTGCTAAATTAATTTTCATAATAAAAAAAATAAAAATAAAATTAATTACCTGGAATTGTCGTCAGATTTAGTGCTTGTTGGTATGTCAAACTCATTAATACTATCTTGACCAAATATGTTCATTAAAATATCTATTACCTCCATTTCTACGACATTCTGCTAATAAATACGTCAATTTGTTGTAAATTCATACCTTAAAATAAATAAATTTAATTAAAAAAAAAAATTCAATGATAATAAATCTACAAAACTTACTTAAAATGTATTTTAATCACATAATGTTTAAATATTGATATTTAATTTTTCAGGTTAAAGTTGAAATAAATGAGAACACTTGCTATTGATTTTATAACCACACCTCTGATTCTAAATTTAGGCATTATGCAGCGATATTATTTATTAACAATAATAATATTTTAAATATTATTATTATTATTATTATTATTATTACGATAATTATTAATCATTGACGGGTTTGTTAACTTGAATTTAGCTTGTCACAACTGACGTAATATTAAACGAAGCTCAGATAAATAACGAGAATTTTTTTTTTTTGGTTAACAGCTGATATGGCCGATGTGCAAGATAAGAGGGAAAATTCAAATAGACAATTGCATGTTTATTTATTTATTTATTTATTTATTT
>CAJNRD030001122.1:4535198-4553473 GCA_905319865.3 Cotesia congregata
ACACTGATAGAAGGATTTATTTATAGTTAAAAAATATAAGTTATTATTCAAAAAAATCATTTATTAGGCCACTTTTTAGTCCTTAACAAATATTTATTAGTATTTAAAAAAATTTATTAATATTTAATAAATGAATATCAGATTTATTAAATACAAAAAAATCATTTTAAATCCTAAGAAATATTTGTTTAATACTAAAAAGTGCTCTCTAATAAATGATTTGTTAACTATTAACAAATATTATTTAATACAAATAAATCCTTTTATCAGTGTACTAACTGTATTCAATGATATCTCGACTCAATAGTATATTAGAAGTGATGGCGGGCTTTTAAAAATCTTTATTTATATTTTTTTATTCAATAATATGTTCACTTTAAATAAATTAAAAAAAAAAACTTAACTCAATAATTTTATTCTTAAAAAATAAAACTCTATTGTTTTACAAACTTTATTCAATGTCAAATTTATAATTTATATATCTATATATAGTAAAAATTTTTTTTTAATTTGTTAAATTATTTTATTGGAGTACAGATGGTGCAAAGCTGAGAAATTTTCAGTACAGTTTTGTTTTTGCCGAATAAAATATTATTAAATAAAAAAATATTGAATAGAGATTTTTAAAAGCGCGTCAACACTTCTAATATAATATTGAGTTGAGATATCATTGAATACAGTTAGTACTGAGTAAACTTAACGTCGAATAAAGTTAGTATCGAGTAGTGAAAGAATTGAGTAAAATTTTTTTTTTTAAAGTTATTCAATTATTTTAGTAGAGTAAAGTATGTCGCAGAGTTGAGTAATCCGGAGTAAAGCTCTGTTACTGCCAAAAAATTAACGTAAGCATTCGAAATAAATAAGTGATAAAAAAAAAAATTAATTTTACAATAAATACTCATATTTACTCGTAGTATTCTCCAAAACTGAGAAATCGAGATTAACTATTTGCAATAACGGAGAAATTTCTTTAATATCCAAAGAATGAGCATTGGTCCCTCCAATAATCATTTTAAGAATATAATTACTCTTACGTTTTCTCGTAACAGTAACAGCAACTTGAAGAGACTCGCTAGTGATCGAAGTCGCCGATAAATCAAGAGAAATTAAATTCGGAGCAGTGTTAATTAAATTAATAATACCTGAGTCGGTAATACCCTTACAGCCCCAGCTACTGAAGACTTTAAGGCTCTGAAGATTCGCAATGGCTTCATCAGTCACTTGGGAGACAAAATTAACTATCAAAGTTTCTAATTTATTGAGAGTTGTCAGTGGACTAATACCTCGATCAGTCACTGCCTGACAGTTGGTTAAATCCAAGTAATTAAGTTGTTTACAATTCTGCGACAAGTTAATCAAAAAATCATCGTTTACCGCGACGTTTTCTTTCAGACACAGTCTTTCTAAATTAACTAAATTTTTCAAATTGTTCAGCGAGTTTGCAGAGATCAGCGGGTGCGTGCCCATGAATTTTAGGTCCGTTATCGTTGTCTTGTTACCCACGGCCTCCAGTGTCGAGTCAGTGAGACACACGCACATATTGAGCGTCAGCGATTTCAAATTTGTTAGGTGATTAATCGTGACGTCAAAGTGACTGGACACGAGGGCTGTGCAGCGGGTCAAGTGCAAATCTTCAAGAACCTCCTGAGGCAGTGAAGCAAATGATTTCCCGACTATGTATTCGTCGCCTTCGACTGACAGGTACTTTAATTTTTTGTTCACTCCAAAAAATAACGACAAGTCGCGCTCGCTGGGTCCGCGAAGTGTCTTCATCATAAATTTGGTAATATTCTGGCAGTGAGTCATCAGGGAGTTTATTCCTGACTGCGACAGTGGTATGCTGGTTATATTTACCGATTGCAAATTTGGACAGAGCTTCCCGACTATTGTCAAAGTACTCGAGCCCAATAAATGGGAAATTTGTGACAAGTCAAGGTGAGTAAGAAATTTTCCGCAGCGGATTAACACCTTGCGGAGTGTGCTTGTGTCCACTACTTGCACTCGAATTTTTGGTGACAGCCCCCATGAATTTTTTGACAAGTTTAAGGATTTAACTGCGTGCCAAGATTGGTGGCTCAACGCTTGCCAACGTTTGCACACTAAAAAAAAATTTAATTAGGCAAAATGTTGAAAAATTTTTTTAATTGTTAGAAATTTTTGGTAAATATTTACAAGTGGGGGAAACCATTTTAATTTTCATTTTTTTGAATGAAATTTCTATTTGATTTTATTGATATATTTTTTTTTTTTGAAAAATACATAAAAAAATAAACAGTTTAAAAAAAAAAAGTTGATTACCACAATTTAAAAAAATTTTCAAAAAAATTGTGATACTCAACTTTTTTTTAAATTGTTCTTTTTTTATGTACTTCAAAAAAATATATATATCAAAAATATCAAAAAAAGATAAAATAGAAATTTTATCCAAAAACATGAGAGCCAAAATTTTTTCCAACTTTTAAAGGCAAAAAAGATATCGTAAAAAGTCAGATTCAAAAAAAAATTAAAAAATATTAATTTTTCATTTAGTTATGGCCCAAAATAAGGTTGACCCCACTTGTAAATAATTACCAGATTTTCATTAATTTTTTTGAAAGTAAAATTTAAAAAAAGTGTGGAAATTCCAAAAATGCACGCCTCATAATCTCGTTTTTCATAATAAAATTGATTAAAATAAAATATAAAAAATATAAAACTCTGCTATGGTTTAGTGGCGCCATAATTCTAAAGTGAAGAAAAAAAAATACTATAATGAAATGTATAGATAGATATACAAAAAAATAGTCATAAATTAGTTTTTTATAAATAATTTAACGACAGTGAAGTGAACGCTCATATTAATTGAGAAAGTCCGTTGTGTGTTGCTTTAGATAATAAAAAAAAAATTATTCCGGTACGATCGTTTTTTTGATCAATTTCCCTGCCACATACACCAATCCATAAACACAGACACGAACGTTTAGAAAAGATTATTTTTAATGTTATTATTTACTATGTTAAGCAAAATAATTTTTATTGAAATATATTTTATGTGCCTGACCAATTATTTGACTTGATATTAGTACACTCAGACTAACCAATAAGTGCTATATAAATAAAAAAAAAATCAACTTCAGTTTCAAGAAAGCTGCTTTTTTTGAAATGTCGAGAGTAGAGCACTACCTCAACGCTTCGCTTATAAGGCGTGTAATTTATTTTATTGTATGTAAAAAAAAAATTACCTCTTTCGACGCGTATCCGATCAGCAATAGGCAAGTATAAAAATATTTCACTCAAACAATCATCATTTAATTTACTTATCACCGAATCCGAGTTATCTGGTTCAGGCGTGGGAGCTTTAACAACAGTTTCAGGATCACTTTTAGTATGTTTATTAGGAAACTTTTTCTGCTTTTCAATACTGTCAGGCTGGTGCCAAGAATCGGCAGCAGTCACCCGCAGGATTCTAGAGTGTAATTTTAATTCCATTCTATGAGATGCCTGCCGGGCTCTTAAATAAAAAAATTATTAATTTTTATTCAAGCAATTTTTTAGTTATTAATTTTTTTCTGTTAATTATACTTACCGCACTGTACTTTCAACATCGACATAAGTTATAAAGCCAAAATGACTTCTACCATCAACTCTTTTTACATAACAAGCTTCTATTTTTCCATAGGCACTAAATAGTTTCTCCAAGTCTTTATTCGATGTCTAAAATAAAAAAAATATATAATTTATGTTTAAATAAAATAAAATTTTAATTAATTATTTATTTATATATTCTTTAAAAAATAATTCTTTTTAAATTATAAATAATTTTTAAATAAACTTAAAGGATAGTTTTTATTTATTAATAATATTTAATTAACTTACGCGTTCAGCCAAATTACCAATAAATAATTTTCTTATTGGTACATTGTCCTCAGTCTTATCAGAAAAAAAAGGTTCAGCATCATTGCTATTGAACGGTACTTCTGTAAGATTTAAAAAAATATACTTAGATCAATTATTAATAACAAAAGTTAATTAAAATTTTTATTTTATTTTCTACATGTACAATTTTTTTTTATAATAATTTTTTCAATAGAAAAAATAATAAAAATTTTTAGATGTCTGCTAATTTTAATAAAAATTAATTTAGCAGGTATTTAATAATTTTAAGAATTTTTTGTGACAGATAAAAAAAAAATAATAATAAAATTAGCCGATGTTATTTATTTATTGCAAAAAAAATATTGTGAATGTATTAGTTATTAATTTTTTTTTTTTCATTAATTAAATTGGAACAAAAAAATGTTTTTTTAAAATTGGACTTAAAGTTTTTTTAAAAATAAAATTTTTTTATTTGTTTTTTTTTTTGTAATAATTTTATGAAAATTAAAGTAGCAGATATTTGATAATTTTTTAAAAAATAAATTACTGCAAAAAAAAAAAATTTACATGCAGAAATTTAAAAAAATAAAAAATGTATTTTTTTATAAATAATTTTTCAGAACAAATTTGTCTGTTAAATAAAATTAAAAAAAAGGTCAAGTGACTGCTAACTTAAATGCCATCTAATTTTATTTTTATATTAGCAAGTAATAAATATAAATATATAAATACCTAGTGATAATTCTTTAAATGTACTCCATATTTGCCGTAAAATATCATTGTCCATTGTGGGAATTTATTTTTCCAAATAAATAAGCAAAAATGTAATATTATCAATAATTTTGACTTAATAACTTTTGGAGGTAATTGTTAAAATTATTTAATTATAAATTACTGATATATCTGTAAGACCACTTGGCTGTTTCTTTGTTTGACTGTGAATATTACACTAGCACATGGGAATGGGAATGAAAAATAGAGTGCTCCTGACAACTGATGTGACCAATACTGGCCTGGTCTGTCTGAGAATTAAATCTTAATTCTCAAAATCCTTTGTAATTTTAGAGTACTCAGTAGCAAGTACTCTTACTACTACGCTAGCTCTACTAGCGCCACTTGAGCTCGCCATCTTACCTTTCATTCATAAAAAGAATTAGGTCACTTTTACTTTCGTTTTTACTCTGAAGGTTACAACGGGAGTTTTCCTTACCGCGCGGTGCTGCCACCTGGACTAGCAGAACAAAGTTTTAGTAAAGGAGGGAAAATTTTTTAAATTCAAACTTTTATCATCAAAATTAATTAAGTTAGCCGACATCTAAAAATTTTTAGAAATTTTTTTTATTAAAAAAATTGTTACAAAAAAATTTCTTTCATAACAAAATTGAAAAACTTTGAAGTACAATTAAAAAAAAAAATTTTTTATTCCAATTTAATAAATGGATTATGATAATGAATAAGAAAATTTTGCCTTAATGATTTTTTTATATTTAATTACACTATACATAATTTGGATACTTTTTAAATAAATTTAAAAAATAATAGTGCTGTCACAGGATCAATTACAAATAATTTAATGGACAAATGTGACGGAACAAATTTATAGAACCAAAAAACTATTAAAAACTCCAAAAACTTGACTACTATATTTTCTTAATTCAAGAGAATCTAATATCTTGACTCAAGAATTTTTCCTCTTGGCTCAAGAAATTCATTTTCTTCCAATTGGTGTTCTTGATTCAAGATTTTTGCTCTTGAGTCAAGTTAAAATTTCTATCAGTGTAGATAATATTGCATGTCAAGCGCAAAGCGCGTAGGTATGTTCTACTAGGGCCAAAAAATGAAGATTCAATGTTTCGTCATTTTAAATCCTATCTGACAATTTTTTTATGCATAAAGCTGATATAAAAAGCACACTGTTAAAAGAAAAATAATTGTTGAACTCATTTTAAAATTGTTTTTAAATTGATTTGTTTTTTTTTTTACTTAAAAAATTGGTTTTAATAGTTTATGGGGTGGACTTATCAAGTTCTTATAGATGGGTGAATACGATAACTTTTTAAAATATCAATTTTTTTTAAATTCAATTTATGTTTTAATTTTAATTTTTCATTTACATAATAAAGTTGTAAAAGTATAGAGCGACATAATAACTGTAGCTAAAATTATCCAAGTGTTCGAGCATAGTCGCCGATTCAAGTATAGACAGTTGCGACAAATTTTCCAGGAGTAGAAATATTCCTGGAATTTTTCTATAAAAATTACAGTAAAGAAAATAAATTAAACTGTGGTAATTTTATTTGTTTCTTTCAGCTCGCTTACAATTTATCGCAGCCAAGTGGATTACAAGTAATACCGAATTCCGTTTACGTACGATGCGCACGTTGTCGACGCTCACTAATAGTCAATTTATGATGATTTAGGCTGCATTCGAAAATGCTCTATCTCTAGATACATAATTAAGAAATTACCTTATATCTTGTAAAATATTTACATTTTTAATGATATAAGCTCATCCCGATGTTATACTCATCAAAACCTTTCATTTAAGTACCCACATCATTTTTTTATATATTTATATATATTATATATATGTATATATGAAAAATATATCAAAAATGCATATGGGTACTTAAATGAAAGCTCTTGATGAGTGTAACATCGAGATGAGCTTATATCTTAGAAAACGTCAATAGTTAAGAAGTACAGTGCAATTTAACAAAAGTCATTATTTAATAAAGCAAAATTTTATTTATTTATAGTTCACAAGTCACGGCAGTCACATATAGTGACTGCAAGGTTGCTAGTAATTATTATTTGAAATGATAAAAAAAATAGTGATTCATAATATACAGTTGTATGAGAATAAATGAACTGTATTGATGAAAATAAAATGATAAAAAATAAAAATAAAGTAATAATTGAGGAAATGTGGGCAAGTGAACGATAGCAAGGTAGTCTGTTAGAGTACAACATCAAATAAAAGACTTACACTTATTCATTGAAAATTATTGGGGTGAGATTGCCGGATGGTTCATCTCAAAAGAAGACCCCGAATGATACCAATTATGTCATCATCGGCACCGCGACCCCCAGTACAGCGCCGTAGTTTACCACTCGTCTGTTCGCTTCAGCTCGTTGACGACGCGTTTTGTCATCGCCGTCAATTCCGCCCGCATGTAGCCAAGGCTTCTTCACTACCCTCGTTTTACTCTGTGACATAACATCCCGCAATGATTTAGTTCTTCACAACGCCCCTGTTCCTGTTTAGCTTTTTTATTTATTTATTATATACATTCTGTTGCTAAATACTTATGGGAATTATTTTCAAATAGTTATTAAAATTACTGTTATTATCATAATAATAATAATAATAATAAAACATGTATCTAAATCAAGAGGAAAAATTTCAATGAAGATAATTATAAAGAAAAATTTATTAAATTTTTATAACAAATTTAATTATCAAAAAATGAATTGCAAAAAATTTTAATATTTTACCTTTTTATCTTATTATTTATTTTTTTTTTAATATTTAATAGTATTTTTCTTACCCAGGGCAGGAAAATAAGAAATGTCTCAGATTACATGTAATTGTTGACCGAGGCGAAGCCGAGGTCGACAAACATGTGATCTGAGGCTTTCTTATTTCCTGCCCGTGGTGAGAATACTATTTTTCTCCTCGACGGAGGCGGAAAGCGGCATTTTCGTTTAGCGCAGTGAGCAGAAAATTGACGCTTTCCGCACGGAGGGGAGAAAACATTTTTTTAGTTTAGAAATTTTTTTTAAAAAGTATCACTAATTTTGTATACAAAAAATATAAAAATATTAAGGCTTAATTTTGAAAATTAGAAAAAATTATAAATTAAAAAAAGAAATAAATTGTAAAGAAATTTCAAAAATTTTTTTAAGTTTGTATTTTTTAAAAATAATTTAAATACTACTTTTTTTTTTATTTTTTCATCAAATTTTCATTTTTTTTTTTAATTTTTATTCATAAAAATAAATTAACAATAAAATTATGAAATAATTTAATTTTAATTTTTTTGTAAAAAAAATTAATAACAAAATTATGAAATAATTTAATTTTAATTTTTTTGTAAAAAAAAATTATTAAGTACTTCTGCTATATTTATTCTTGTATGCGTAAAGTATAAATAAATGTTGGAATAAAACATCTAAAGACATAAAGAGATCATGTGAGGGCATGGAGTAAGAAGAAAAAATAAAATATATAGACCAAATCACAGTTGGGGAAGATGGATAATCAAATAACCTGCACGCACCGTATAAATTATCAATCAGCATGCGATTGTGCAATCCCAAAGGTTCCCGCCTCCTCGAGAGGGTTGCTACGTTGACATAGGGACATGTAGAAGAGACATATGGGGATGTTCCAGTGCTCCTGAGCATTGATAACGCCGGCTGACCTCGCGGAGTTCATCCTCCTTTTTATCTTTACGCGTAGACCAGTGCTTGGTGTACTTTTCATTTGACATAATATAATAAAACACTGATAATATGTTCTTTATATCTCCAGAGCTGGATTATTTACGTGACACGTGCTAAGCCGTTGGTCTTTGACTTCACTAAACTAAACCAAATAATTCGTGTTACTACTGATAGAATATTGCACGTGTTTAATACACATGCGTAATAAATATTTTACTTTTTATTTATTTATTCAATTAAGTACTTAAATTATTTTCAAGTGCAAAAAAAATTTTATTTTTTGATAGTTAAATTTCAAATTATTTTATTTTACTTCAATCTTTAATTTTAAATTATATTTTTAATAATTAAAATCGAAAAAAAAAATTATTTTATTAAAAAATAAACAATTTAATAATAAATTAATTTGTTTCAAATTTTATTTCGAAGAAATAAAAATTTTTGTTGCAGTAATTTTTATGTTGAAAAAAAGTTTTCTAGATTTAAGAAAAAAAAATTTTTTTAACAAGAAACTTAAGTCTAAAATTTTAAACAAATTAATCTCTTGTTAATTTTTTTAAAAATAATTTTTTTTTCTCTATGTAATTAAAGAAAAAATTTCATAAAAAATAATAGGATTTAAAATCTCAATAAATACGTATGTATGATATTTTTGGCACGTTTCTAAAATCGTTGAAGCGAATGCACGTATTAAAAGATGCAGCCACGCGCCTAAATAAAAGATTGTGCGCTTACTTTTAATGCGGGTTTCCGACATAGCCGCAGGCAGTGTACAATTGTTCATCGAGCCGATATCTATCCGCAATTTAGACTTCTTGTATTTATATGGATTATATATTTGTGAATTTTCTCACGTTTGCAGACCAATGATTTTACATTTGTTTTTCACAAGAATTATTTTCATTATTTCTACAATAATAATAATGATAATAATAATAACGAAAATAAAAGTCATTTAGTCGTCGGTAATTTTATTTGAATTTTTTTTTTTGTGAAATAATTAATATTGATATAGATTACTAAAAAAAAAAAAGTTCGTAAATAGCCTTTAGCGATTGTTTAATAAGTTAGTTATTATAAATAAAAGAGCTACCGCACACCAAAATCATCTGAGGCATATTTATTGTGATTTCGCTGTTGAGTATCTCGGTTATATGAGATATTAAATCATAACTTGCCGAGTGAATCCTTTTTGGTAGTTCTACAGTCTCTTATATATTCATATATTTATGAACCACTACACATATATAAGACTAATAATATAATACATAAAATCTTATAAGACTACTCTGAATTCTTGATACTACTTATATTTTTTTTTATACTTTAAGGATACATATATCTCGATTACAAGTTGCAGTAAATAAATTTTAAAATTCTTTTCAAATCGTCTGAGCGATTTTTTAAAATAATTTTATTTGTAAAAAAATTTTTATTTAATAATTAAAGATTAAATACTCATTAATTAATTTAATAAGTGAAATTACTATAAAAATTTTTATTTGAAACTAGCAACCTGCAGTCACTGTGCGAAACCGGAGATTTATGGATTATGAATAAAAAAATTTTGCCTTAATGATTTTTTTTATATTTATAATCACACTGTACATAGTTTGGGTACTTTTTAAATAAATTAAAAAAACAATAGTGATGTCACAGGATTAATTATAAATAATTTAATGGTAAAATGTGACTGAACAAATTTATAGAACCAAAAAAACTATTAAAAACTCCTCCAAAAACTTGACATAAAAAATTGACTACTGAAAAATATATAAAACCAAAAGGCACTAATTCTACTCAAGACCTTTCTGATGATACCAAATTAAACTCGTCACAAAATTTTCCTTACTCTCTCAATTATTTAAATCATAAATAACTATCGCTGAAAAAATATCAAACCGAATTTACGATAAAAATATACCCGTTACTAAATTTTTCTTAGTCTCTTAATTATATAAATTAATTTTTAACATATAACCGCATTCACGTGTACAAAACAAATTAAATAAATAAAAAAATTTTGTTTTTTCGTGAAATTCGAATCTATTTAAAACTACTTCAAAAACTTATCATAACAAATAAACTACTTTAGAAAATCATATCGACGTTCTAATTAGCAAATTGTCTAACTCCATTTTAGAGAATATTCTATTTGTACGAAAAAAACAATTAGTTCAAAATTTATTATCACTTTAAAAAACCATTTTATATAATTATTATCTCATTAGAGATATAATATTCAGGTTTGAATCATTCAAATAATTTATAATTCGATTTATGATTCGATGGCTACATCAAAATGTTAAAAAATCACCCTCTAAAAAATATGGAGTTAGACATATTGCTAATTAGACCGTCGATATGAACCATCAAAAAGGCACTAATTCAGGTCTCGACCTTTCCAATGAAACTAAATTTCATTTAAAAAATTCATATTATCACATAAATACACGAGGCAAAATTTTCCTTATTCTCTTTATTATATATAGTTTTTAAAATTGCAGTTTAAATACGGACTCGGTATGATGCATCGATATGAAAAAAAAAAAATAATAAATGCAGGAGAAATTTATCAAAGATAGTTGACTTGCACGAGAGCATCTGAGAGAAGCGATTAACGATGTTACCACAAAAAGTACGAAGGAATCAAAATAAAAATATCGTAGAGTATTGTGTAAAGTAGTTGGGCCGATTTTACTCTTGATAGTTCATATATCAAATGCTTAGGCGAGGCGGCGACACATAAATACTGGTGTGCGGTGTATAAAAGTGACTACCGAGGTATAAATGATACTATATACCAGATATTATTCCAAGAGTCAGTGGATAAAATATACCGAACCTGTCTTCTCTATACTTGTGCTGGTATTGCGTAGGTTTCTCCATTTTCGGGGGACACTCCAGAAATATTCGACTATTTTTTATTTTTGTCTCTATAAGCATACTTCTCTCATAATATAAGATATTACTCTCCTCTATTCATAAGCGAGACAAACTTTTATATATAATATTTTTTAATATTTTTTATTATTTTAGCCAAGGACTAAACCAAAAATGACTTATGTCGCCGGCACTCTTTTAAACACTTTCTACGACACTCTTATTCCTACCATAAGGATTATTTTTATTGTATGTATTAAAAATAACATATACATATATATTCCTCAGTTACTCCATCTCTTTCTTATCTCTTTTTCCTTGCAGTTATTCATTTTGTCCAGCACCCACGGGAGTCCCCCGCGACTAATGCCCACCCTCGTGTGATTTCGCCAACCTCTGTAAGAATCTTCGTATTAATGATTTGTGAGGTCCAAGCTAAAAATTATTCCACCAACTGGACTCGTTGAAATTCTATATATATATTTATATGTATATAAAAGTTGATCGATTTATAAAAGTTGACATTTAATTTAAAATTTTTTATTTCGCTGGATTTTGACATTTTTTGTCACTAGAAATATTTTTTTACAATTAATTATAACTTTAAATAAATAAATTTTTAATAAAACAAAAAAACTAACTTACAAAATCATAGATTCAATCATTGAGAATAGAGTGATACAATGAAAATGAGGGGAAATTAATGGTAGTAAGGTTTGATTTGAGTTTACCATTTGTATCTAAATCAATCCCTAGGGTTGGAAACTAACAAACGCCTTATGTCCGTTTCTCAGGTTGTCATTATCATTATCTGAGCTTAACTCGCATATACAAAACCCTTACATTGATGTCTCAGAGTCTTAGCACGTACAATTTGCACCAACACAAAACAGATTAAATTCCACGTACTTGCAAGTAACTTTGACTCTGGCGGTTGGTCTTTTACATTTGGCTGTTTCCGAAGTAATTCAATAATCTTGGACCCCTAAAACCCCCTCGGCTTTCTCTACTCTGGTGTACTGTGCCAAAGATCTAGCTCTAGTTCTGACGGATCTCATTACTAGTTCAAATGTTATTCTTGTACAAACCCTGCAAATTATCCTTTTGAAACAAATAATCTGTGTAATTGAGAGAATAAGAAACATTCTGTCTCTTGTATTTATGTGATAAAATTAATGACTTTTTTGAATAAAATTTAGTATCATTCGAAAGATCGAGACCTGAGTTAGAGCCTTTTCAATGTTTCATATGCTTTTCTAAAATAGTTTATTTATTATGAAGTTTTTGAAGTTGTTTTAAATAGATTCGAATTTCGCGACAAACAAAATTTGTTTATTTATTTATTTTGTTTTGTAAACGTGAATGCGGTTATATGTCAAAAATTAATTTATATAATTAAGAGACTAAGAAAAATTTTTTAACGGGTACATCTTTATCGTAAATTGGGATTGATATTTTTTCAGCGATAGTTGTTTATGATTTAAATCATTGAGAGAGTAAGGAAAATTTTGTTACGAGCATATTATTATTTTTAAAAGAATTTTTATAGTTTAATTTGGTATCATCAGAAAGGTCGAGACAAGAATTAGTGCCTTTTAGTTTTATATATTTTTTAGTAGTCAATTTTTTATGTCAAGTTTTTGGAGGAGTTTTTAATAGTTTTTTGGTTTTATAAATTTATTCCGTCACAGTTGTCCATTAAATTATTTGTAATTGATCCTGTGACAGCACTATTATTTTTAAAATTTATTTAAAAGTACCCAAACTATCTACAGTGTGATTATAAATATAAAAAAAATCATTAAGACAAAATTTTCTTATTTATAATCCGTAAATCTCGGCTATCGCACAGTGACTGTATCTAATAGTTATTACCTAACAATTTATAGACATATTTTTTCATCAAACATCGAGACGGTTTATCATTAAAAAAGTTTAAGTAAAAATAGTCATTATTATAATTACTGCAATAAACTATAAATTTTGAAATAAAAATAAATAAGTAAATTGATAAAATAAAAGCAAATATTAATAATTAAAAAGTAAAACTAAAATAATATTTGACAATATTCAGAAAAATACACTTGAGCTAATATTTATATTAAATATAAACCGACTATAACTACGCAGCCAAAGTAAATTTGTACAATCAATTGGTAATCATGTATATCACGTATCACACATATATACAATATATATATATAAACTCGTTAGGAAAACACGAAACACAATTCATTTGTAGGTATACATTCCCGTCTTGTCTTTATTAAATTTATGTAATAACGATAATGATAATTAAATTATCCAGTATGATTTATTCGTGTGGAATTATCGTGCAACGCATATATATATGATAGACTTTTGTTTGTAGAATAGTAAAAGCGCCAAGTGGCAAGTATATGTAATGAGTTGAAAAGAGAATTAGTTTGCTCGGATATTTGATGATGACTAAAATCTAGTCGGGGGATGAATTTAATTTATCTTTTAGGTACTCTTACTGTACTCTGTTTCACTTTCTTCACATTGATGATAACTTTAAGGGTGAGAAGCGCTTCAAGCTCGACTGCTTGATTCAGTTAGCACTTACCTCCGTGATTGCCGTTTGTAAGTCCTTTGCTATTTTGTTGCTGCTTTTTCTTCTTCTTACCATTTTATTAAATTTTATGCGCTTAAGATTTTTCTAAATAAAAAATTTTATTTTTTACTTATTAATCTTTACTAGCAACTTTGCAGTCGCTATGTGACTGCCGTGACTTGTGAACTATAAATAAATAAAATTTTGCTTTATTAAATAATGACTTTTGTTAAATTGCACTGTACTTTCTTAAATATTGACGTTTTTAAAGATATAAGCTCATCCCGATGTTACACTCATCAAGAGCTTTCATTTGAGTACCCACATTCATTTATATATATTTTTCATATATTCATATATATAAATATATGAAATATATAAAAAATTGATGTGGGTACTTAAATGAAAGGTCTCGATGAGTGTAATGTTGGGGTGAGCTTATATCTTTAAAAATGTCAATAGTTCACAAGAAACAAGGTCATTTCTTAATTATGTTAAGTTGCACTGTACTTTCTTAACTATTGATATTTTCATAGATATAAGCTCATCCCGATGTTACACTCATCAAGAGCTTTCATTTGAGTACCCACATGCATTTTGATGAGTGTAATGTTGGGGTGAGCTTATTCTTTAAAATGTCAATAGTTCACAGAAACAAGGTCATTTCTTAATTATGTTAAGTTGCACTGTACTTTCTTAACTATTGATATTTTCATAGATATAAGCTCATCCCGATGTTACACTCATCAAGAGCTTTCATTTAAGTACCCACATGCATTTTTATATATTTTTCATATATTCATATATATAAATATATGAAATATATGAAAAAATTGATGTGGGTACTTAAATGAAAGGTCTCAATGAGTGTAATGTCGGAATGAGCTTATATCAATAAAAATGTTAATATTTCACAAGATACAAGGTAATTTCTTAATTGTGTATCTATAGATAGCAGCCTAAATACTTATCATAATAAATTGGCTATCGGTGAGAATGACATAAAACCTTGAAAAGGCACAAATACAAATCAGAGCCTTTGCAATGGCACTAAATTTTTCTAAAAAAACCGACTTTATTATATGACTATTCTGGACACAAAATTTTTCTTATTCTCTTATTAATAATATAGATTATAATTTCAAAAAAATATAATTCTTTTTGAGAATAAATGATCAAAGAAAAAATTTCCACCAAAAACTGGAGGCTGGAAGCGGAAATTATTTGAAGTAATTAAAAAAAGTAGATAAAATATCCAGTACAAAGGGTATTTTTTTTTAATCTTGGATAATTTACCAGTCGAAAAAAAAAATTATGTACATATCTTCACAACATTTAGCAATCAACTATGCAAACGATCTCTATAACGTGACAGAAACGGCTACCATCCGCTTTTTTGCTCATAAATGTTTTCACGTGAAATATATCTCGAGACAAAATGTATGTTTGCATGTACATAATCACAGAGTGCGCTTTGCTGCTCACAAAGTAACTAAATTTTTTGTTAGTACTCCTTGATTATAATTACTAGGCTGTAAAAAACTCTATGTGTAATACGGACATGATTGTAGAACGAATAAACAGATGTTAAGAGGTAATAAAGATTTATATGGCTAATAGCAGGATATAATCAAAGGATTTATAGAAAAAATTGTTGTTCGGAGAAATATAAAAAGAATTTTATTTTTTTTTTTTTATTTATTTTAACTTTTAACTTGAAAAATTTTAATTTCATTCAAGGAAAAAATATTAAAAATTTTTATGATGAAAAATCTTTTGATTAATTTTTAAAAAATTTGTATAATAATAATAATAATAATAATAATAATAATAATAATAATAATAATAATAAACTTTATTAATAAATTATTATTATTTTTTTTTAATAGAAAAAATTGTTAAAATATTCAAACAAAAAATGTTAAATTAATTTTAAAATAAAAATTAAAAATTTTAAATAACCGATCTTGGTATCATTTACATACAAAACACAGATTCTTTGAGAGTTTAAAAATTCTTCAACTCATCGTCCAGTCAAATAGACACCGATCTTAATATAAAATATATTAATATATATATAAGTATTTAATATAGAAAGTGTTAAATGATGCAGTGAAAGAATCAAGTAGCCAATATGATGGATAGATGAAAGTATGAATCGCCAGGTAAGATGCATTCCGATCGACGATCCATTTATAAAACTTATATATAGTACAAGATAATATTAACTTCCCAACATAACAAGTGTTTGAAATTTTTCTATAGTCTTCTTCTTCTTCTTATTATTATTATTATTCTTAATGTTATTTTTCATCATTTCTTGTTCACTCATAATATCTCATTTTTATTATTTTATTTTATTCTAGTCCGTTGGTGATTGATACGCCCACATCGTAATATTTTGGTGATCAATAACGTATATCCGAATGCGTTAGCACCCAAGACACGGCTATTATTCACCGTCACCAGTGAATAAATAATTTACATCGTCATACTAGCACCATTACATGATCCTCAAGCTATTCACATGTGTACAAGTATTTATATATTACATCAATAATATATATATATATATATAAATATATTTTTTATTCACACTTTTTTATATATTTTTAATAAATCATTTTTTCATCTGTAGAAAAAAATAAATCTCACACTTGATAGATTATTTAAAACAACGGATAATTTAATGATATTGACAAAATAAAAAATAAAATTATTTGTTGACAGGACTAAAAAATAATTCAAATAATTATTTTTAAAATAAAATTAGGACGAAGATAGCGGCGTAAAAAAAATCTATAAAACCGATCATAAAACAGTCTCAGAGGTGGCCTTGTCCTGATTTTAGATTTACATGCATTAAAAGATTATTACAATATTAATAAGACATTTTAATAGGTATTCATTTAACTAAATCTTATGTGATTGATATTTATTTTCATTCTGTTCTAAGGATACCAGTTTAAATTATTGTTAAAGCCTTTCAATAAATCATATTATTTAATATTTAAAAATTTTTTTTTTGTTTTTAATTTATGTTTATTTATGAATTTTAGCAATATATATTTTAATATTTTTATTAACTTATTTAGTTGTCGAAATTTTACGAAGCTATTAAAAATAAAATAATGATTTTTTGTGCAAAAGTAAAGCCGATATAGTGAGCTGCTTCAAGGACTTAAATATATAATATGCCGGGAGAGAGAATTAAAGAGATTTATATAGTAAATGTGGAGAAAATTTAGTTTATCATTTTTAAATTTAAATACAGCAATTAAAATATGGTAAATAGCTACTTAATATCACGCGTATGACATGGGTTAGTTGCTGTATATTTTATGTTTAACATGAGATCACCGCCTACTGATGATCGTTGTTTTTTCGATTTTTAATTTATAGTCGTCTGTCGACGCGACGTTCTTCATCTATAAATTTTTATATGTGTGTTTTATGAATGAGAAAGGAATATTTTTAAATTAAGTAACTTAAAATCGATTTTTTTATTATTTTTTTTTAAGGTAAACATTTTTTGTTTTTGCTGTTAAAAAATTTTATTTCTCAAATTTTGAATCAATTATATGCACAGTAAAAAATTTTGCGTCATTGCGTCAAAAAATTTTGTATTAAAAATTTTTATGATAAATATTTAACACATTTTTGTGTTGATTTAACACATTAAGTGTAAAATTTACACATAAAAGTGTTAAATATCTAACACAACAATTTTTAACACTAAGTTTTTTGATGCAATGACGTAAAATTTTTTACTGTGTGGGTGATTCTCTGTAAGGATGTTTTTTGCTGTCCCAGGCATTGTTTTATTAGAAAAATTGTTATTTCGTTACTAAAAAAAATTTATTATGAAAGTAAAAAAACATTTCTATTTGGAGCATTGAAAATTAAAATGAAATAAATTTTGGTTTTTTTGCTATAAATTCGTAAACCACCGAAATAACAGTCCACTGGGCTGTCCCACTCCCAAAATTAAAACTTTAAGATTAAATTTTAAGTTATTCGTCCATAATATATAATTTGATCCATAATGTTCATAAACTTAATTAGTTAACTAACAATCTTCTTCAATGAAAAGTACCGAAAATTAATTTGCTTCATTAAATTCATTAAACCAAAGTTTGTCCCAGGCATTTTAAGAACAGTCCCCTGTCAGAAGTTCAAAGCCAAAAAAAAAATCCAGCGTGTTATTTTACCTTTTGTAAGGTTTATAAGGATCTAACTAGCCTTGAGTTAATAACAATAGGGCTGTTAGCGCTTTATCGGCATTTTATTTAGTGTCAAAGCACTGTTTGCGCTGGAAAAATGTGTCTGGGCCACTTCAAAACTCAGTCCCCTGGCAACTATTTTTATTTATAATTTATTTATAAAATTGGATCCATAAGTCTTAATATTATTCTAATTAATGTAAACATTAATTGAGAACTTGAAAAGTTGAATGCATTGAAATAGTTTCCTTCATTTTTCTCAATTTGATAAAAAAAAAAAAAAAAAAAAA
>CAJNRD030001122.1:4563806-4578907 GCA_905319865.3 Cotesia congregata
AAATACCATATATATAAAATATATATATAAAAATGCAAGTGGGTACTCAAATGAAAGCTCTTGATGAGTGTAACATCGGGATGAGCTTATATCCTTAAAAAAGTCAATATTTAAGAAAGTACAGTGCAATTTAACAAAAGTCATTATTAAATAAAGCAAACTTTATTATTTATAGTTCACAAGTCAGGGCAGTCACATAGTGACTGCAAGGTTGCTAAAATAGTTTAATTAAATAAATGAAAAAAAAAGTTTGTTAGTTATAATAATATGATTAAAAATTTTTTATTCACTGCTTATTTAAATAAAAATCTTTAACAGTTGTATATAAATAAAATAAAAATAACTCATCTTAGTAACAATAAATAAATGAAAAGAAAAAAGCTTCCGACATATGTGCGAATAAAACTAAAAATCAAAGCCGATAAAAAATTTGAAAAATGATCAACGTGCGAACATCGGGTGCCCTTACATAAAATCTTTTGTACTTGTGTGTTTTCTCCCTCGTTTGTTTCTGAATTGAAGCCAACCGCAGAACACTACGGTACATTTATCCAATCACATACAAAGTCTATCTCAGGATATATAAATATATGTTTTGTTGTAAACCTGCAAAGGGATACAATATGATACAACCGTACTTACACTTCACACTTGGTATTATTATTATTATTTTTTAAAATAAATATAAATATCTCGAGAATTATATAAAAAGTGACGTGATTTCTCACTACGATTAACCATCAACCGCCTAGCAAAGGACCTACGAGGCCTGCGTAGAAATAAATATCAAAGACGGAAGATTTTTATCTTTTAGATTAGTGTTTCAACATATAAATTGTATACTACTGTGTAATAAATTATCGAGCCGTTAAGCTTTTAATATTATTCTTTTAATTCTTAGCGACAGCCAATTTTATAAAATTGAGTTCTTTTAAATTCATGTTTTCTATTTTTTTATTTTATTTTTTTTTTGCTATCAATATACCTATATTGATTTATATTAACAATATATTTTACTGGTAATTTATGCGCATATTTACTCTAAAATAATATGTATTCAATGAAACTATTTTAATCAATATTTTTTTTATTCTAAATAAATTTTTAAATAAGTTTTAGATGACAAAAAAATTTTAACTGTTTCTATAAATAAAATAAATTTTATACAGAAAAAAAATTAACTTGAACCAAAAAAATTAATTTTGAAGAATTTGATTTTTTTTTATTTAAATAAAAAAATTAAAAAAAAAATTTTTTTTTAGTGTTCAAATAAATTTTTCTTGATTAAATAATTTCTCTTAATTCACTTTTTTTTTTTAAAGAAAAAATTTCATTTAAAAAAAAATTAATAATTTTTTAACAATAAATTTGTTAAAAATTTTATTTTTTAGCTAACAAAAAAAAACCAATTTATTATTGTTAATTTTTGTCAAATAAAATTTTTTTCTCAGTGTATACAGTTAAAATAATAATTACAAACAAATAGATACCTGGATAAGTGACATTGATACTACATACATTTATATTGTAATATATATTGTATAATAAAAAAAAAATTAAAGCGACATAAAAGTATAGGGTAGTAAAAAAGTATGGATATATTTCTGAATACTTAAACTTATACCCTCTAAAGAAGAATAACTCGTATCGATTTCAATGGACTCACAGCTGAGTGAGTGAAGAATATAAAGTTAAGAAGTGACACGAAGACGTTACGGATTTAGTTTGCCCATGATATGACTTTGTAGTACATTATAAGCTTAGCTGTCTTGCTCTGGCGATATTGACCTGGTACGCTGTATAGTAATGCGTAGACACGATATACTGGGAAGAGTATAGTGGGCCAGACCACGACCCCCCGTTGGGCAGCCTTTCGGCTTTTAAAGTCATACCCAGGCCCCTCGAGAGAATAAGTTAGAGAAGAGAAACCGAAACCACTTGAGATCCCAGAATGGGCCTTTGGTATTCATTTGAATAGACCTACCCAGAATATATATGTGTATACTGGGGTGTAGAGTCCTTTTCCTCAAAAAAGTTTCATACTTTAGCCACCGTCAAGTGTTGTCTGGAAAAATATATCGAGTGTTGTTGATCGACAGATTTAACCATCAATAATATACACATAAGTTTAGGATGTGTGGAAAAAGAGATGAAAGGTCCTTGAGAGTTTTTTCATATTTTTAAAATCCGTATCATCGGATTTGCCTCACTGTGAACGGACTATGATGTCTAATATCTTGTCAATAAAAAGGAAATTCCAGAGGGATTTGCAGATCATTTTTGGGGTGTAGATTTTCCTGGGAAAAATGAATTTTTATGGCTTAATAAAGATTTTTCTTTTTTTTTTTTAGAGAAAAATACATATTTTTAAGGTAAACTTGGAGAAAAATTCTAAATAATCTTTTATAATTTAAAAATATCAAATTTATTTCATTTAGAGTGATTGTTATTTTGGAATAAATGTTGAAAACTTTGAAGATATATTTAATAATAAAAAGTAATAATATTTACTTTTATCTTTTCAAATAATAATTTTTCTCAGTAATTCTTTAAAATTGTCGGCAACGCTTTGGTAGAAGAGAGAATAATAATCTCTGCTAATGTTTATCAAGTATTTGGTACATTATTAAAAACGAAATTTTTGAAATGAATACAAATCTATATACAAAGATAAAAAAATTAAATTGATTGAAGAGAAAAAATCTTGAGTTAAATTATTTTAAAGAATTTGATTGTCTTTAATAAAAAAAAAATTATAAAATCAAATAAAATTTACATAAAAAAATTAGGAATACGGTTGACCCTGAAGGCCATCCCTGCAACTTCCCGCCAATTCTATACCTAAACGCTTGAAATTGCACTTATGACGTTTTAGAGCTCTTCGAGCTCATAAATACAATTTGTGTATTATTTTGAGCTCCCCGAGCTCAAAAAAATCGCTTTTGTATGCTTTTAACTCTTCGAGCTCAAAAGTTTGATAGAGCACTATTTTTTGAATTTTCAAACCGCAATAACTTTTGAATGAATGAACCGATTTTTACGCAGTTGGCGGCATTCTACGCAGTATTTTAAGCCTCATAAAGAATTCTTAAGTTTCAATTGGTTAAACTAGAAATTTTGGAGTAATTCCGAAAAAACACTTTTTTCGTGATCGACAAAATCTGATGAAAACTCGATTTTCGAAAAACGGGGTAAAACCAATAACTTCCCGATTTTTGAAAAATTTCAATTTTCTTAGCGGGAAGTTAAAAATTTTTTTTTCGCTCAATAAAATTCTTATGAATTCAACGAAAAAGTACCTTTTCTGTTTAATTAAAAGACGATTTAAAATAAAAAAAAAAAAATTACTTTCTAAAATAAAATAAATTTTATTAAGTATAAAAAAAAATAAATTTTTCTTAAAATATATTTTTATACCACTGCTAATTCTGCAACCATAAATCAAATTTTCATAACACCACTTATGGTAAAAATCTATTTAAGCGTTTTTTAACAATAGCCAAGAGTATACCAGCGCCTATCCAGGTGACATTTTGACAAAGTGGTCGACTATGAGCCCCGAACTATTTAAAAGTTCAAAATTTATTAAATAATATTTCCACAAGCGCAAGCCCACATAGACACATACAAACTACTTTTCATCCTATCCGGGTCCAGTCTGGTCGTTATTCACACATAACGCCACAAATAATACACTCGAGATGGATTTGGGTCCAGTCTATCTTTGAATAACATGAAAACTAAATAGAATAGACAGAGAATAACTTTAGAAGTGTATATGGGCACGAGCACGAGCCTCTTTACGCCTTCGTAGAAAAATATAAAATTTCCATTACTTAAAAGTGTCTTTTATTTTCCTTTTGGTCTACGTGACGAAGAAATATCTCCTTAAAATGACAATAGGCCCCCAAGCGCGCGCAAATTCAATAGACAGCCACTACACTCCAAATCCATTTAAACTATTATATTATACGTATAGGATTTTGGTTTTCTGGCTCTTTACTATAAACCATATTATATATAATAATGCTTGGATCGACATTCACAAATACATATAACATTATGCAGTGAGTTCATGATGTGATGGTATCGTCACGCGTCCAAAAGTTTAACGCCATATAATGTACGTCGTCCAAAATAGCCAGACGTTAAAAACTTTTGTCATTATGGGGTTGTTACTTTTTTTTCTTTCTGCTCTCGGGCTCATTTTTTCAAACACTTATATATACATACTCGGACCAAAAACGGCGATCAAAAGCCATAAGCCCATCTGATTTGTACGGCATACACGCGTTCCCTTATTATATTGTTGAGTGCCCCAATGGGGCGCCTTGATCGTTTTAGGATATCACATTCAATATTATTTTTATACACACCAACCAATGTCCAACGACTTTGAGGCTTCCGAAAGGCTCACGCGTGTTACATTTCGGTCATTATATACTCTCACGTCGATAGATCAAATTGTTTTGTCCTTTCGTTTATTTTATAATAAATAATATATTAGATACTATGATCATATGCAGCTGCTAATTTATCATAAATAGATTTTTCATTTTAAGAAGAAAATATTAATATATTTTTTTTAATAAATCTTTTTTAAAAGAGTTAAATTGATTGTTTGCAGACTTTTGAAATTTTTAAGACGAATTTTAATTCATTTTTATTCTATATTATTGAGAAAATAAGCAAAATTTTGTGGCCAGTGTATTTAGATGATGAAAAAGGTTTTTATGGTTAAATTTAGTATCGTTGAAAAAGTCTAACCTGGAGATGTGCCTTTTCATGGTTTCATGTCATTCTCACCAATAGTCAATTTCTTATGATAAGTATTTAGACTATATGCGAAAATGTTCTATCTTTTATCTTGTGAAATATTGTCAATTTTAAAGATATAAGCTCATCCCAATGTTACACTCATCAAGACCTTTCATTTGAGTATCCACATCAATTTTTCATATATTTCATATATTTATATGTTTATATATATATATATATGAAAAATATGTCAAAATGCATGTGGGTACTCAAATAAAAGCTCTTGATGAGTGTAACATCGGGATGAGCTTATATCTTTAAAAATGTCAATAGTTAAGAAATGACATTCTATCTTGTCAACTAATGATATTTTTCAAGATATAAGCTCATCCCGATGTTATACTCATCAAGACCTTTCATTTGAGTACCCACATCAATTTTTCATATATTTCATATATTTATATGTTTATATATATGAAAAATATATCAAAATGCATGTGGGTACTCAAATAAAAGCTCTTAATGAGTGTAACATCGGGATGAGCTTATATCTTTAAAAATGTCAATAATTAAGAAATGATCTTGTGTCTTATGAACTATTGGCATTTTTAAAGATATAAGCTCACCCTGACATTACACTCATTGAGACCTTTCATTTGAGTACCCACATTCATTTCACTCATCAAGAGCTTTCACTTGAGTACCCACTTGCATTTTTTATATATTTTTCATATATACATATATACGATTTATATAAATATATGAAAAATTGATGTGGGTACTCAAATGAAAGGTCTTGATGAGTATAACACCGGGATGAGCTTATATCTTTAAAAATGTCAATATTCCACAAGATACAAGGTCATTTCTTAATTATGTATCTAGAGATAGAGCATTTTCGAATGCAGCCTAAATACTTATCATAAATTGACTATCGGTGAGAATGATATGAAACCTTTAAAAGGCACAATTCACGTCAAGACCTTTGCAATGATAAATTTCACTAAAAAAAAACCGATTTTATCATATGACTATCCTGAAGACAAAATTTTTCTGTTCTCAATAATATAGAGTAATTTACACAATTATAAAAAACTTCTTTAATCAAAAAACGTATGAACGAAAAGCTCGCTAATTTTTTTTGCATACCAAAAATGTACTTGAATAAAAAAAAAAATCTCGAACCACGAAAATTTTGAAGAGTTCGATTTTAAAAATTACTTGAACCAAAATTCTTAATTTAAAAATTTTTCTACTCAAATTAAGACGATAAAATTCTTGAAAATAATTTACTTGATTTTTTATCAGTATACAATAATAATAATAATAATAATTAATATTATTATTGATTACAAAATTTTCCATCCCAAATTTTGAACTCCTTAAATAGATTAAAATATCAATTTCAATCTGATTAAAAATCCCCTATTATATTGGTATGTACACCAACAAACCCGCAAGCTATATCTTGACACTTACACCTAACACCTTTTGATACCCATTAGATTGCGGAGGCACGCCCCAACGATTGGAGTCTGCGCTGGAAATCTAAAACTCAGTATCTAATCCCGGGTTGTCTATATCTTGCTTTTCTCACCTTCCAACCAGAAGCACCCTTGCCATAAAAATTAAATCCCCTTCGGCAGTTCTCAGCTAAACACACTCCAGCATTGCCGTATTTTACATTGCACACATGTGTAACGTATAACTGTGGCAATTTGATGTAACAAGACCGCTAAAGGACATCCCGTCGGTCCGGATGAGCATTCCTATTATTGTACAAAACTTGGAGGTTCATGTTTGGCAGCATACATGGGACAGACGACAATAAGGCACGCTTTTATACGCACAAGGGGAGTTTTGTTCGAGCAACGCGCCCATGATAGACCTCTGATTCTATCAGAGACTGGGGTAGGATGGGCTTGAGGCTCGAGCAGTTGATGCCTCACAAAAGACAGCCAAAATCTGCTGGGTCCGAAGAGACTAAGAGAGTCGAGGCTCCATTTCATATAAATTTTATTTGTGAATAATAAAATCTCAATTCTGTTTGTGGCTTGTGGCTTACACTTGGAGGGGGCGAGAGTCCTTTTGAATTATTATCCGGGTCCTGGTTTTGTATTGGCGGTGACTTTTCACACTGCGGGATATTTTTTCCGGTTGACCAGATGGTTTATTGGTATTATAGGCATTACTATTATGTTTTTGGTGTACTGAACAAATCGAGGCGATTAGACACAGCGGAGGAGAGAGAGGTGTAAACTTTTCACGGTCCTCGCTACAAATTTTAGTTGCAGAGAAATAAAAGAAGACCGGATAAATTCTTGCTTCGGCACTTAGAGGTACTTGAGGTTATTGTGCTTCGTCGTTTAATCATTTTGCGGGGGCTTTATTCGATTAAAATTAAATTAGCCGACATTTAAAATTTTTTTTATTAAAAAAATTTCACATCTAAAAAATTTGAAAAACTATATGTGCAATTTTTTTTACTCGCAATTTAATTGTTGAAAAAAATACAAAAATTTTTTAACGTCGACTAACTTATCACTTCATTTAATGATACTAAAATTAGTCGAGGTTCAACAATTTTTGACTTTTTTTTATTAATTAAATTAGAACTAAGAAAATATTTTTAAAAAATTGCACATATAATTTTTGGAATTTTCTATATATGTCTAATTTTTTCTTTTAATTGTTTTTTAATAATTTTTCAATAAAATAAATTACAGAAATTTTCAGATGTCGGTTAATTTAATTTTCATTTTATTTAATAATTTCTTTAGCAGAGTTTATGAGGATTGTATCATTGGTCAAAGATAAATTAGAACTTTGTAAGTTTGGATATTTTTTGACATTTTAATATAATAAAAAATTAAATTTTTTAATTACTGCTCAATATTTTTTATAAATAATTATAAAAAACTAGTAACCTTGCAGTCACTACGTGACTGCCGTGACTTGTGACTTATAAATAAATAAAATTTTGCTTTATTAAATAATGAATTTTTTTAAATTGCACTGTACTTTTTTAACTATTGGCGTTTTTAAAGATATAAGCTCATCCCGATGTTACACTCATCAAGAGCTTTCATTTGAGTACCCACATGCATTTTGATATATTTTTCATATATACATATATGTAATATATATAAATATATAAAATATTGATGTGGGTACTCAAATGAAGGGTCTCGATGAGTGTAATGTCAGGATGAGCTTATATCTTTAAAAATGTCAAAAATTCACGAGATACAAGGTCATTTCTTAATTATTGACATTTTTAAAGATATAAGCTCATCCCGACGTTACACTCATCAAGGGCTTTCATTTGAGTATCCACATCAATTTTTCATATATTTTATATATTTATATATTTCACGAATACCATATATATAAAATATATGAAAAATGCCATGTGGGTACTCAAATGAAAGGTCTCGATAAGTGTAATGTCGGGATGAGCTTATATCTTTAATAATGTCAATAGTTCACAAGATACAAGGACATTTCTTAATTATGTATGTAGAGATAGAGAATTTTCGAATACAACCTAAATACATCATTATAAATTGACTATTGATGATAATGAAATGAAACCTTGAAAAGGCCCAAATTCACGTCAAGACCTTTGCAATGATAAATTTCACTAAAAAAACCGATTTTATCATATGACTATCCTGGACACAAAATTTTTCTTATTCTCTTAATAATATTAATTACAAAAATAGACATTTTTACTGGCAAATAAAACATTGTTTGTTCCTATAATTTTTTTTTTAATAATAAATTAATTTTTTGGCACAAAATTATGGCTTTTAAGTTTAGTTATTTTTTATAATTTTTTATTTCAATAAAAATAATTTAGGTATTTTTTTAATTTTTTAAACAATAATTTATTAAACTTGTCTTTACAATAAAATAAAAGTTGTTTTTTTTATTATAATTATTATTATTATAATGCAAATTTTTCCAATAATTTCTTGATGAATTGAAAAAATTTTTCCATTTAAATAATTCGACGTGCGACGAATAATTGTAAATTATAAATAACAATATCAATAAAATAAAAAATAGTTATTGATGGAATTGGAACTGAATATGAAATAAAGTAACAATCGCGTTTATTACAGACTGAGGGAGAGGAGGTAATAGAGGGAGAATGCGAAGCAACAAGGACG
This sequence comes from Cotesia congregata, assembly GCA_905319865.3. Taxonomy (NCBI): domain Eukaryota; kingdom Metazoa; phylum Arthropoda; class Insecta; order Hymenoptera; family Braconidae; genus Cotesia; species Cotesia congregata. Next base: position 4,572,740 of record CAJNRD030001122.1, read on the forward strand.
GGGACAGCGACAGGAACAACGACCACGGGAATGATTTCGGACTTGTCACCTGGCCCAGGAGTAATGGAGTGCGGTGGCTGTGGAGAGCGAGTTCGCGAGAGAACTGTCCTGTGCGTCGGCGGGAGAACATGGCACTCGAGGTGTTTAAGGTGTTGTGCATGCGCCAGGCCTCTTCATGATCAGCACTCCTGTTTCCTTAGAGGGATGAGGCTTTACTGCAGGCACGACTACGCTTTGTAAGTATCTAATTCTATGCTTTTAATCTGCATTCATTATAATATTCTCTCTCCGCTTTTTTTCCTACCCCAACACAGTACACAACGACTTTTTCTCAAATTTCTTTTATAATTACTTTAATTTTATTGTTTGTTACAATTTATCTCTTCTTTGCCTATTTATCTCATTTCATGCCAGAAATTAATTTTAATCAAAATTTTTGTTAAAAAATAGTTTTTTTTAATTTCAATCTTAATTTTTTTATAGAATAATTTTTTAGTCTAAAAATATGATAATATTTTTTACGTGTGCAAATTTTTTAATTTTCAATTTTGACGAAAATTTTTTTAATATAAAAATAATTAAAAGCCAAAATAATATTTTTTAAATGCGTAAATTTATTGATTTTTTTATTTTAATTAAATTGTTTCAATTTAAAAATTAAAAAAAAATAAAATAATATTCCTTATATACAAAGATTAATTTTCAATTTTAATTTTTAATTAAAATTATGTATTAATAAGAGATTATTCAAGAAAATTCATGAGCTTATTGATAGAGAATTTAATTTTCCTTAAAAAAAGTTCTTTATCATTTTTTTGTAACTTCAATATTTGACTCAGAATTGAGGCTTCAAAAATTTTCAAATAATATTTTTTTTATAACTAAATTTTATTAAAAATTTTTTGGTACCTTCAATAATATTTTATCTAGATTTTTTAATTTATTTAAATAAAAATTAATGATTTTAACAACGAAAAATTGCGAAAAAAATTGTAAGAAAAAAAATAATTGTCACGATAAAAATTTATTGACTGAAGAATTTTTAAAAATTATCTATCCAGAATTTTGTAAAAAAATCTTGATATTTTTTTTCACAAAAAATTGTTCAAACTTACTTCCAATGTGTATTCGTATACAAATTTAGCTTATAAAATGACTCGTCAATTGGTTAAAATTTTCCCATGAAAAAATTTGACCTTTGATGTGAAATACTTATTAAAAAACTAAAAATTAATTTTAGGATTTTATTTATTGAACCTTTTGAACTGTAATCAATTTAAAAAGTATGTGTAAAGAGACGTAAGGTGTGAAAAAATAGCAAAGGTGTTATATGTATACATAATAAATAACAATAATAATAATAATAATAATAATAATAATAATCTTAAATTAAAGCTTAAGCATTTGATTTTCGGGTGATCGATGATCGTGTGTTATTGGTTATTGAGTTTTGAGTGTGGTCATATATGAATTGACTATGCGGGAGGTCTGGCGGAATTTGCTTCGTAATTTTACAAAGTTATCTTCCTCTACCCCTGAGGTCGTATCACTTATTTTATTTTTAATTCCCGTCTCTTTCTTTGTACACATCTGTAATTTATTCATATGTATTTATTAAAAGATTAAAGGTCATGGGGCAGTGTCATTTTTTGAGTTTAAGGATCTAAGTAGTCCACGGAGAATATACAGATAATGCAGGATCAAATTGAGAAAGCTTTTTGTTTTTTTATCTCATACATTCTGAGAAAAATTTATTTTTAAAAAATAGCAATTAATTTGTTAAAAATTACACGGTAATTTTTTTTGTTGAAAAACATTTTATAGATTCAGGAAAAAAATTTGCAAGTTGTCTATTTAAAGTTGTTTTTTTTTTTTCTGAGCTAAGAAATAAAATTTTAAACAAATAAATTTCTTGGTAATTTTTTAAAATATAAATTTCTTTTATAAACATTTTCGACACTAAATTTTTTGGACACTACAAGATGACGAAACAATAATCTGCAAGGAAAGACACTCTGAATTAAAATCCGCTCATCCGGCCGCGGCCACGTGGGCGGTTTATGGACATCGGCTTGAGGATAAGAAGTTTAGGATATTCGCCCACGTCAAGTATATAAGTTTGATATTCAGGCTTACGAATAGTGAAACAAAGACTTTGCAAAAGTATATTGCAAATTATTTTTAACCCTCTAAGCTTATATTTTTCATAATGTTTTTTTTTTTATTTACTTTCATTAAAGAAAAATGATTTTAGAGATAAAAAATTAAAAAAAAAAAAAAAAAACACGAAAACAAATTTTTAGTTTAAAAAATAAAAAATTATTGAAAATAATTCAACAATTTTTTTTTATATACTTTTTGGATAAAAAATTAATTTTATTAAAATTGATTTAAAATTATCAAACTTGAAAATAATTTTTCTCTTGAATTAAATTAATTTTTTTTTGTTTTTTTAATAATAATAAATAATAATTGATAATTAACATAAAAGATAACCCAGAAATAGTAAAAGTTTGTTGAACGCTATCGACAATTAAATGCGAAATGGTATAAAAAAAAATGAAAAGAGAAAAAAATATTTGTGTGGATAGTAAAAAAATAAATAAAGAATCAAAAAAAAAAAAAATTATATTATATATAAGAGGATAGGCCGTAATAAACGCGGGAGGTATAACAAGAGAGCGATGGCAAGTTGCTCGGTAGCATCGTTGACGTCGGAATCGGGATGCACTTTCCGTGTTCATGAATATGATAATGGGCTAATGGCCGCTAGTCGTTGTTTAATTACCGGCCACCAGCGGCTCACCCCAATCGAAGCCCTGATCCCGATCCAAAGCAACAGCCAAGAGCGGAATCAAGTACCAGGCAGAGGAAGAGGAAGAGAAAACAACCGGAGATAGAAAACAGAGGACAGAGAAATCTTCTGGTGTGTTGGCGACAGAACCATCTCCTGGCAACCTGGTATGCCTTATAATACTAAACTCGTTGGCCATTCATCCAATCGGATAGGATACGAGCCTCATCCTCGTCTGTGCGTGTGCCGTCTTGTCCAGACGCCTCAACACGCCACCCGGCTACCGTTTACATCCAAGTCTTCAATATCCTACTCCTTATTTTCATTTTATATTTACTGTATATAGACAACTAACTATTCTCTCAGCAGATGAGATCCAACGTGATAGTAAAAATACATTGTCGCTATATCTTCACTTCTTCTTCTTTTTATTTTTTTTTTTATTTTACTTTTTTTCACCAAAGCAACTTCATTTTTTATTCAATAATTAGAGAAGAAATTCTTTAGTGACACCTGAAAATTTATTTTTTATTTATTTATTAAGATTTCAATTTTTAAAAATCAATAATAATAATAATAATAACTAGCAACCTTGCAGTCACTATGTGACTGCTGTGATTTGTAAACTATAAATAAAGAACATTTTGCTTTATTAAATAATTACGTTTGTTAAATTGCACTGTATACTTTCCTAACTTTTGACATTTTTAAAGATATAAGCTCATCCCGATGTTACACTCATCAAGACCTTTCATTTGAGTACCCACACGTATTTTGATATATTTTTCATATATATACATATATATATAATATATATAAATATATGAAAAATTGATGTTGGTATTCAAATGAAAGGTTTCAATGAGTGGAATGTCGGGATGAGTTTATATCTTTAAAAATGTCAATGTTTCACAAGATATTTATTAAATTGCACTGTAATTTCTTGACTATTGACATTTTTGAAGATGTAAGCTCATTCCGATGTTACATTCATCACGAGCTTTCATTTGAGTAGCCACATCAATATTTCATATATTTTTCATATATACATATAGGTATATAATATATATAAATATATGAAATATTGATGTGGCTACTCAAATGAAAGGTCTCGATGAGTGTAACATCGGGATGAGCTTATATCTTTAAAAATGTCAATAGTTGACAAGAAACAATATCATTCCTTAACTATTGATATTTTTAAAGATATAAGCTCATCCCGATGTTACACTCATTAACAGCTATCATTTGAGTACCCACATGCATTTTCATATATACATATATATATAAATATATAAAATATATGAAAAATTGATGTGGGTACTCAAATGAATGGTCTCGATGAGTGTAACATCGGGATGAGCTTATATCTTTAAAAATGTCAATATTTCACAAGATACAAGGTCATTTCTTAATTATGTATCTATTATAGAGATAGAGCATTTTCGAATGCAGCCTAAATACTTATCATTATAAGTTAATTATTGATCAGAATGACATGAAACCTTGAAAAGGCACAAATTCAAGTCAAGACCTTTTCAATGACTCTAAATTTAACTAAAAAAAACCGATTTTATCATATGACTATCCTGGCGACAAAACTTTTCTTTTTCTCTTAATAATATAGATAATAAACTTTGTTAAGAAATTACTATTTTTTTTTTAATAATTTTGAAAAAAATTTATTTAAATACTCTATTTTATATTTTTTTTTTTACTATTTTTTTTAAATCTAAATTAATTGCTTATAAAATAAAAATAATAAATATATATTTACAAAACAGGAATGATAATTGGTTCATGTATGCAAATATTTAACCCTATCTTTAATTATTATTATTATTATTATTTAAATCATTAGATATAATATATGTAACATGTACCGAGCTACCGGATGAGCTACATGTAAAGATTGACCAATCAAATATGTATCTCTGTTACTCCAGAGAAGTTAAAGTTTGTTCCAAACCACCCAAAGAGTAATTTATCTTCCACAAGGTTAATTATAATTATAATTATAATAACATCAACAAAATATTTTAATTAAATTAAAAAAAAATGAGATAATTAGTAAAAGTAGAGTAGATTAATTGATAAAAGTTATAATTAATAATAAAAATGAATTAGATAAAAAAAGTTATAATTTATATAGTTTATTTTTTTTACAGAGCATTTGGTGCTAAGTGCGCTAAGTGCGGACGAAGTGTAAGCGCCGGTGACTGGGTGAGAAGAGCAAGGGAGAGAGTTTACCACTTGGCTTGTTTCGCGTGCGACGCTTGTTCACGACAACTCTCTACTGGCGAACAATTCGCCTTGTTGGATACACGATTGCTATGCAAGGCCCACTATCTTGATGTTGTCGAGGGCAACAACACCTCGTCTGATGGTCAGATTTCTCACGTATTTATTTATCATTTATACTTTATTAATTCTTTTAAAATAATTACTTGTTGTAATTTCTTCTCTTTGACTATTTATTTCATAAATTTTTACAACGTAAATTTTTAAAACGTCACATCAATTTTTTAATGAAGGATTTATTTTAGTGTAATTTTATAAACAATTTATTAAAATTAGCAATCTGCAGTCACATTGCGACAGTCGAGATTTAAAAATTATGAATAAGAAAATTTTACCTTAATGATTTTTTTCATATATATAATCACACTAAACATAGTGTAGGTACTTTTTAAATAAATTTTAAAAATAATAATGATATCACAGGATCAATTACAAATAATTTAATGGACAAATGTGATGGAACAAATTTATAGAATCAAAAAACTATGAAAAATTCCTCCAAAAACTTATCATAAAAGGCACTAATTCTCTGATGATACCAAATTAAACTATAAAAATTCTTTTAAAAATAATAATATGCTCGTCAAAAAATTTTCCTTACTCTCTCAATTATATAAATCATAAATAACTATCGCTAAAAAATATCAAACCCAATTTACGATAAAGATATACACGTTACCAAATTTTTCTTACTCTCTTAATTAAGGTAAAGTACCCAGTACTTGAACACTTCTAAAAATGGGACCAGTAGTTGAACAGACTTTTCGAATTGTTATAATACAAAATCTGGAAATTTATTATGAGTAATATACCCGGGTCAAAAAATTTAAACTGATTTTAAGCTAAATGATCTGCATTTGAACTTATTGACCTGTATTTGAACTTTTAAAAACATTTTCATCTGTATTTGATCTACTATTCAAATTATTTTTGATCGGTTTTAAGTCTAAATAACTTTTTAGTAAAATAATTGAGCAGCTATGAATATTTTATACTGTTTCTAATCTAATGAGACTAATAGTATATTACACTACAAGGGCAGAAAGTTTGAGATTCCTGCACTGCGCGCCATA
>CAJNRD030001122.1:4579166-4608103 GCA_905319865.3 Cotesia congregata
ATAACCTTACATCTGTTATATTTATTTGTCATAGCTCAACATTTCATGGATTATGAAAGTTTTGTAACTGCAAATATTAGTTGCAGTGATATCTAATAAATTTGTATTAATATACGTTTATAAAATCGTTCTCATCGTTTGATTACGGATCTAAATCTAGAATTTTCTAATTATCGATATTAAACACATTGACAAGATTAAAATTCTGACAAGATGACAAGATTAATATTAAATTTAATACCTCCATGCATCATTTAATGAGCGGTATTCACTGTTTGGTAGTGCAAAGAATACCGTTTGGTATACATTGCACTACGAAATAGTGAATGTTCACTATTTCAGTTTCAGAGAATGAAAAGCCGTGCCCTGTAGAGGATCTTCGAGGACATGAATAAAATAATAATAAATAAATATATTATTATTATTATCAAATTCTTAAAAGGTCGGTTTTTGATCTACAGGCGATGAAAAACCGACTAAAAATTATGGAACGTTTTGGTCTGTTTTTGACCTTGATGCAATCAAAACCAGCTAAATGATTGTGACAAAAAAGTCTGATTTTGGTCTTGAAACAATATAAAACAATTTTATTGTAACATCAAAAATGATCTGAAATTGGTCTGAATTGGGAATAGTACGGGCAAAAACAGATTAAATTCTAATATAAAATAGATACACATAATAAAATTAAATAGAATGAAAAATATTAAAAATTTTCATTAATCGTAAAACAGATTAAATTTTTTGAACCGGGTATCATCATTTTAAGTGAATAAAATTGTACCACCCAATGAAATAGTCTTTTCTGAATAATACATATTTTTTGCAAAGACATAAACTATAATTTTTATATTAAATTTTAGCGTTCAACTATACCTCCCAATTTTCAAAGCGGTACCCAGAACTTGAACAAGCTGGGACCATATAATTTTAACAGCTCTCTAACCTTTGATAGGTTTATAGACTAGTGATCAGTATTGTGATTTGTATTAATTACTGCAAATTAAATAAGTTTTATAATTAAAAATTAGTATAGTTAAAAATTATTGAACGTTTTGAATTGAGTTTTTTTGATTTATAATTGAAAATTTACTTTGTCATTCATAAAAAATGTAATTAAAAAATCAAATACAAATGTTTCTCATTTTTAAATGAACATATTAAATATTTATAGTATTATTTTTAGTATTATTCAATAATATGTTATAAATCTTTGAATATTTCAATAAAACATTAAAAATTTTTGGTATGCCTATTGCCATATATTTTATTAGTTCAACTACTGCTCCCGGAGTGTTCAACTACTGCGGCTTGTCAGAATTGATTGTTCAACTACTACTCCTTTCATAGTCTATCTTAAAAACGTTGTCAAATTATAAATATTAAATTATTTGCGTTATTTTGCACTTCAATCAATTCAAAATTGTTTATATTTTCATGAAAATCACTAATTTGAACTAATAATTACATCTTTATATATTAAAAGTAGGATCAAATACGTTTTACTTTGAAACCTGTTCAACTACTGGGTACTTTACCTTATACAAAACCAAATAAATAAATAAATAATGTTTAGAAAAGCATATAAAACATAAATATGAGACAAAACTTTCTTTTTTCTCCCAATTGTATCGATAATTAAAAACACTTTTCAGAAGGTGGGGATTCTGAAAGCGGACACAAAGGTGGCAACAAAGCCAAACGCGTGCGAACAACCTTCACCGAGGAGCAATTGTCCGTACTCCAGGCAAATTTTCAACTGGACAGCAACCCCGATGGCCAGGACCTCGAAAGGATAGCTCATGTGACAGGACTCAGTAAAAGAGTCACTCAAGTGTGGTTTCAAAATTCTAGAGCTAGGCAGAAAAAGCACTTACATACCGGGAAAATGAAAGGCCAACATTGTTCGTAATATTTCTTCTTAACTTCTATTAAAATCTCTATAAAAAAAAAAAATTAACTTAAATCAAGTAAATAATTTTGAAGAATTTAATTTTCTTGATTTGAGTAGAAAAATTCTCAAACTAAATTTTTGAATAAATTTTACTTGATTCAAGAATTTTTTGACTTGATTAAAGTCAATAAAATTTTTTTAAATTAAGAATTTTTTTCTTCACTCATAATTTTTTTTTTCAGTGCATTAAAAATGATTAAAAAAACTTTTAATAAATTAAAAAAAAAAAAACTTTTAAACTTAAAAATTCATTTCTATATAAAATTGAACTGATTAAATTTTTTTTTCTGTGTCCCTAAAAATATTTTTATATAAATCAATGATTTTTCTTTGATTCAAAATAGCTCACCAGTCACCCCCGAATTCTTCCGCTGCAACTGGAGACTTCGGCAGACATATAAACTTGCATTTAACTTACTCATTCCAACATCAGCAACAGCACCAACACAATCAGGGGCATCCAAACCAATTAAGTCCTGCCGCGTGCAAAAGTCCCACTCCGTCGATGTATCATAACCACGGTAACCCGATTTAAATATTTTAAACAATAAAAATTAATTTTTTTGATGGTAATAATTTGTCAATAAGCAATTGACGATTCCAGTTTTTTCAGGCTCCGAGCAGTCGATGGACGAACTTTCCCAGGACTCAATGATGCTTACTATGTCGAATGAAGTATAGGAAAATATGATATTTGTTTTAAATTTTTTAATTATTCTCACTTTTGTAAATATATCTGTTGTTAAAATATATGTCATTTTTATTTAATATTAATGTGAGAATTTTTATAAATTTTAGAATTTTTATCTCAAGCTCAAAGTCTAATTTAGAAAATTATTTTATTTATTTGTAAATCATTAGATTAAGTCGCTTGAAGCTTATTTTAAAATAATTGCTGCATAGAAATCTGCACAATAGGTACATTATTAATTTTAAAATTTATAGTCTTTATAAAAAAAAAATTATTCGAGTTTATTAGTAATTGTAAATATTGTAAACTAATTATCTAAATATACGTAAATTGCACGAAAAAATGTTTTTTTTTTTACATCCAATAAATATTAATTTATAATAAATTATTTTGTGGTTAATAAGGATTTTTAAATAAAAAATTAAACAAATAATTTAACAATAAAAGATTTTTTTTTATTAATAATTATTATCATAAATCTCATTAATAGTAATTACAATAATTAATTAAATAAAACACATTTGTTGACAAAAGTCTTTACAATAAAATATAAAAGTCAAAAAAAAAAATTTACAAAAAAATATATGTACAGTGTAAATACTTGAGAATAATATATAAATATATAATACACAATGCAGCATTATCCACAGCTATTAATAATGCCATAGAATTTAAAAAAAAAAAAACGCAATAATATATTTACAAATATATAATATATAATAGAAGAAAAATAGGCAAAGATATTTTAACGAGAGTAGTTTCGTGAATTTAGATTTTTTTTTTTATTTCCCGCAGAGTATTTTTGAGATGTGTGTTTGAGTTTTAAAAGAGTAGAAGCTACCTGGCGCGTTCCGAAACAATTGTGCTCTAGAAAGTATTTTGCTGAAGGAGAACCGGACAAGAAATAGTCTCAGCGGGGATTTATTGAGAAAAGTAGAGGTATTTACTGTCTTGAGATCTGATTTTTACGGGTAAATAGTGGGTCGGGATCGGATTGAGAATAGGATGGATTGAAATAGAGGGCAACTCGTAAATTATATCCCTTAGTGGCAGAATTGGGGCTGTAAATGGGTAGGCGTTGTTGGGGTCAACGGCGTCAACGGTGTCAAGGGTGTCAGGGGGCTGTCAGGACTCTCACTGCTGGTGCTGCTACCCTGGTACCCGGTGAAGTAAGTGCCTATGTTGACGCCTCCGGAATAAAGATCACTTGGGTGGTGATGTAATACTGGTGACGATTGATGCACTGAAAAATTTTATTATTATTATTATTATTATATTGTTTTTTTTTTTTTTATTGATCATGTATTTTTATTTATTCATTTTATAATTGTAATGAAAAAAAGATAGCAATTTGCTAAATAAAGATTATTATTATTATTATTAGTTTTTTTTTTTTTTTAATTGTAGAGTTCAGTAATTCAAAGCCAACTTTCCCGATCCAAATTGATGGTAGACTAAATTTATAATTTTCATTAAATTTTAATTTTTACTTATTAACTATTTTCATCACATTATTGTCGGTATGAGCAGTCAAACCATCCTCGGGTGAATATATCTAACAATTAAAAATCTTTATTTAATTAAGATTAAGCAAAGATGTTATATTTTTTTACTCAGTGAAACTTTTTTCGGTCACCGAAATTATTTTTATTATTATTATTAATTTGTTTTTTAAAATTTTTATTGATTATGTATTTTTATTTATTTCTTCATAATTATTGTTATGGAAAAAAGATTGCAATTTGCTCAATAAAGATTATTATTATTATTATTATTGGATTTTTATTCCAGTCTAATAAAAACAATTTTTTAATTTATTCCGCCTGTATTTCCCTCCAGGAAGTGTATAAAAGTGTAAAATGAATGTCTGATGATGTCTAGAGGGAAATATTGCGAAGAAATATTTAAAAAAATTATTTTCATTAGACTGGACAGCTCATTACCTAAAAATTTAATAATAATAATATTTATTTCTAAAGACTGGTTTTTAATACTTATTTCGATTTTCAGTTAATTGGTTACCCAGTCTAATACAACAATTTTTATTTTTTCGTAATATTTTTTAGCCTGTATTTCTCTCCAGGCATATTAATTATTACAATTTAGCCACAATTCATATTTAAACTTATCATTAAAGATAAATTTAATTGAAAAAAATTTCAGTTAAATTTATCTTTAATTATTATTATTATTATTACTTTTTCAATTTTAAATTTATTGGCTATCCAGTGTAATACAACAATTTTTGTTTATTCGTAATATTTTTTTTTTTAGTTACGGACAGTGTTTTGGATAGCTTAACAGGTAGAGCCTTTGGCACGTAACCAAAAGATCCAGGTTCGACTCCTGGTCTGGGCCGCCCGAATTATTTTTTCAGTCAAATTTATCTTTAATGACAAATTCAGATATGAAATGTGGCTAAATTATATAGGGTAGAGGTACCGATTTTCGCCACCTTAGCACCATTTTTGGCTAGTTAACATTTGAATTCATTTATAAAAAAAAGGCCATTCGGCAGCCGAAATGGAAGTAGATTTTTCAAATAAAGAAAATTGATTTTTAATGAAATTATATAAATACTTATAATGTATAATTTAATTTATGAATTAAACACAAAATTCAATAATAAATTTAAAACTATTTAGAACAAATTTCGGAAAAAAAATTATCTCGTGAAGAAAAAGTTTCTCGAACATTTATCAAACAATTGCAAAGATTATAAAATTTGAATTTTATAAATGTTCAAATTTTAAGTAACTGCTTAGTAACAACATTTTCCAAGTTAATCTGAATTTTGAAACCGGATAAAATTTTAATTGAAGAAAACAATATTTAGAACTAATTTGTGACATATTTACTGACGACCTACCCGAAAACATTACAGGAAAGACTGATTAATATCGTAATTATTGAATTTACATCATGATTAAGCTATGATGAGGGACAATAATTCTAAAACGGCTGCAACAGTAAAACTGTTTCATTAAACGAACTCTGAAAGATGTAATATTGAGGCTATTACTACTTCTGAGTAGTGGAAATTGAAGCTTATTAAAAGGGCTTTACGATGCATTTGACCGGATTTTAATATCTTGTCTAGTTCAGTAATTATACCAAGTTGAAGTAGTAAAAACAGCAATTTTTACGATTTTTAAAATTTCAAAATCCTGTCATTTTTAAATTACTCGCCCGATTAAGCTCATCTTCGAACTTAACCTTAGTCTTGATCGATAGATAAAGCATGTTAAGTTTGAGAAGAATCGGTTATAAATTGAAAACGCTATCGTGCTGACAAGCCGCGTTATATCGTATAAATATATATGTATATAAATACATACATATATAAACTTTTGAACGAACTACATATTCTGACTCAGCTCGACAAACTGAGTCAGAAAATGGCTAAATTTTTTAAAAGTTGCGCCATGAGGACGGCTGCAATAGTTAAATTTTTATAAAATCTACTAAAAATTATGATATTATAACCATATTTTTGTTGAGTTTTAAAAAATTTACATTAAAACAAATTGAGTTTGTAATGGTTTATTAATATAAATTTATTTCTATTGTTTATTTCAACAATAAATGGCCATAAACGGTACAGTGGCTACAAACGGTACTTCTACCCTATGCCTGGAAGGAAATACAGGCTAAAAAATATTATGAACAAGTAAAAATTGTTGTATTAGATTGGATAGCCAATAAACTTAAAATTGAAAAAATATTAAAAAACAACCAGTCTTTAGAAATAAATATTAAAAAATATTATTATTATTATTATTATTATACCGGAAGATATGGAAAATGAAGATAGACATCTATACTTTAAAAGACGATTAAAAGAATATGTAAAAAATTTATTCTAATGATATACTTCATTATTGTGTTTGAAAAATTTTAATCGATGATGTATTTTATAAATATTTTCTAAATAAAGATTATTATTATTATTATTATTATTATTATTATTATTATTATTATTATTTAAATAAATAAAAAAGAAATTTACTTTGTGTTTTGACTTTCCCACTGTGTTTTTTCTGTCTAGCTCTAGAATTTTGAAACCAAACTTGCGTAACTCTTTTACTGAGCCCAGTAACGTGAGCAATTCTTTCAAGATCCTGACCATCAGGATTACTATCAAGCTGAAAATTAGCCTGAAGAATAGAAAGCTGTTCTTCTGTAAACGTCGTTCTCACTCGTTTAGTTTTGCTGCTTTTTCCGCCATTTTCCGAATCACAGTCTTCCGAAGACGAGGTATTGTTTCCCTCAACTATGTCCAGATAATGGGACTTACAGAGCAACCGCGCATCCAGCAGCGCAAATTGTTCTCCAGTGGAAAGCTGCCTGGAACAAGCGTCGCATGCGAAACAAGCCAAATGATAAACTCGTTCTTTCGCTCGGCGTACCCAATCTCCAGCTCCAACACTTCGGCCACATTTGCCGCATTTTATTCCAAACGTCCTAGAACAAAAAAAAAATAATTATTATTATTTTTTAAAAAGTTTATTAATTCCTTTCGACACTAAATGCAACATTTGATTTATTGGTATTTTTATTTTCATATATATATATTTATTCGAAAGTTATTTACTGCTCCAGCAGAATGAATTTCTTAATTAGGACCGTTAATTAGCGAATTTTAAAATATTTACACATCAATATTCATACGACTGTTCTAAACTGACCAAGAAGACTATCTTGCAATATTTTTTGAGTAAAATTTATATTTTTATTGAACTTATTTATTTTAATTACTAATTAATAAATAATAATTTAGAGTAAAACTAAAATTATGTCAGTTTTTAATATTAAATTTTGCATTGCTTAAATTTATTTAAAGCCCCAATAAATTAAGCAATGACATTCCAAATTAACGTGCCGATTTTTAAACAGAATAAATAGTAATATATTAATATATGTGCATAAAGATTTTTTATGATAAATGTATGGAAAAATATGCTAAATTAATCCACGAGTAGATTTCTTTTTCTATCAAAATGTTAAGTCATCTTCATCTATAATCTTCTTTGTCTATTTATTGTTATAATTATTTAAACAAAATAGATTTAACCACAAAAAAAAATTGTTTTTAAATATTAATTAAAAAATATCATTTCTTCCCAAATAATATATAAAAATTAAGTTTACATTCATTTCTAAAAAGTATTTTATCTGCAAAGATGAATTTATACATACGGATATAAAAATATGCCAAAGAAGAAAAGAAGAAATAAAATTTTAAAGTATGTTCATAATACTACCAAATACATACACAAAAAAAAAAATGTTTTTGAATCAAGTATATAATTTTGAAGAACTTAATCTTCTTGATTTGAGTATAAAAATTCTTGAACTAATAAATTTTTTTTGATTTAAGGAAATTTTACTTGATTCAAGAATTTTTCGTTTTAATTCAAAAAAATTCAAAAACCCTTTTTAAAATTATTTTCTTGGTTCAAGAATTTTTCTCTAGAATCAAATTAATTTTTTTTTTCAGTATATATAGATATATATAAAATTATTTCATTAAAAATATTTAAACAAAATAAATTTAACCATGAAAAAAAATTGTCTTTAAATATCAATTAAAAAATATCATTTCTTCCTAAATAATTTATATAAGTTAAGTTTATATTCATTTTAAAAAAGTATTTTAACTGCAAAGATGAGTTTATACATACGGAAATAAAATATATGCCAAAGAAGTAAAGAAGAAATAAAAAAATTTTAAGGTATGTTTATAATACTATCAAATACTATGTTTACTATTAATAAATGTCTAGTCTATGCACATTTAGGTCCTGGCTAACGAAAATATGATAAAAAATTAATTATAAATGTAACTCTGTATACTAAGTTTAGTTAACACTTGTCATTTTGTTTTATAAGGATTAAAATATAATTTTTATAATTTTTAGTTTATATAGATGCATATTATCACTAAAGTGTGTCACTCTGTCAAATCTTTAACTCTGTAAAAAATTGAGAAACCCTGTCTTTGGCCCTTGGGCTGTTGGGTTAAAACAAAGACAAATAATATAAAATAAAATGATCATAAAACTAGCAAATATATAATTATTTCATTAAAAATATTTAAACAAAAAATATTATTTCTTCCTAAATAATATATAAAAATTAAGTTTAAATTCATTTCTAAAAAGTATTTCATCTTCAAAAATGAATTTATACATATGCCAAAGAAGAAAAGAAGAAATAAAAAAATTTCTAAGTATTATCATAAAACTAGCAAATATATATAATTATTTCATTAAAAATATTTAAACAAAATAAAATTTAAATAAATATATATAAATTTACATGCATATCGAAAAAGTATTTTATCTGCAAAGATGAATTTATACATACGGATATAAAATATATGACAAAGAAGAAGAAAAGAAGAAACAAAAAAATTTTAAGGTATGTTCATAATACTAGTAAATATATATGTATATACATATATATTATTGGCACCGCCTAAGGGGTATCTATATAAATCTTCAAGGGCTGTACAGCAGCTACTATATACCGCCCCGCCCTAATTTATTCATTTGTTCTTCCATGGGTCGGTCCTATAAGTCACTCGGGGATTAAGTTAAGCAACCACATATACATACATACATACATTAATATCTTAACATATATGTCTTGCATATACAAACTCAAGGAATTATCGTTTGGATTTTTAAAACAACTCTTTATCGATTCAATCCAGCTTGTTAATATTTCTTCTTTTTATTTTATCAATTCAAGTAAATTTTTGATAAATATATTTTTTTATTAAAAATTTTAGAATATAATTTAATAGTGAGCTCTCACGGTGAAGAGATACTTGTAGGTGAATATGTATGTGTAAGATCAAAAGGGGATCACAGCTGGCCGCACGACCCTTACGAGGCAAATTCTTCTCTTGCTCTTTATTTCTCCATGAAGTATCTTTTTTATCCTGACACTCCAAGTCCCGATTGAACATCAAGCATAACATAACATAACATAACAGGGAACTCTTATATCAATACATATGTGTAAGTATATACTTATGTACATTACATGGACGTACAAGTGAAAGAGATAGCAGTCAAAAAGTCGAGGAGGAGGAGGAGGAGGAGAAGTAAAGCTAGAATGACTTATCCATGACTCTTGTAATTCGGCACCCACATATGTAGAAAAAATAAGTATGTAAGAGTTCAGTAGACGGTATGGCTACGAATACGACTTTAGAGACATAAAAGGATTGATATTATTTGGTGTGAGCTTTTTTTTTATTCTCATGATTCCCATGCAATTATTGTTGTATAGTATCTCTTAGGAAGTTTCTCTTGTATTGACAGACAAGTCAGATTCGTGTTTTAGCTTTCTTTGGAGCTGCTTCGATGTTCAACGTAGGGAACATCAGATATGAAAGGCATATCATATCACTTTATCTCTTCTGCTTGGAGTTTATTTCAATCAATCTTGTGGAACTGTTGTTATGTGGCTTATTGCAATATTAGTCGCTATTAAATTTTTCATTTCTTCATTCAGATTATCTGAAAAATTAATCTTCAAAGTTAACAACCAATTGACTTTATTAATTCTACTAAAATAATAACTCGCTGTAATTTCTTCGCTTTGACTACTAAAATAAAAAAAAATTTTTCACGTATTTTGATGTTGCAGTTTCATAAAATTCTTCTAATCAATTAATGAAAAATGCTTGGGCATTTGATAGATTATTTATAAATCTATTAATTCCATAAATTTTTATCAATGATTTATTTTAGTGTAATTTTATAAACAATTTATTAAAACTAGTAATCTGCAGTCACTGTGCGACAGCCGAAATTTAAAAATTATGAATAAGAAAATTTTGCCTGAATAATTTTTTTATATTTATAATCACACTATACATAGTTTGGGTACTGTTTAAATAAATTTTAAAAATCGACGTTCTAATTAGTAAATTGTCTAACTCCATTTTAGAGAATCTTCTATTTGTACGAAAAAAACAATTAGTTTAAAATTCATTATCACTTTAAAAAACCATTTAATATCATTATTATCTATTAGAGATATAATATTTAGGTTTGAATCATTCAAATAATTTATAATTCGATTATGGCTACATCAAAATGTTTAAAAAATCACCCTCTAAAAAATATGAAGTTAGACAAATTACTAATTAGACCGTCGAAATAATAGTGTTGTCACAGGATCATTAACAAATAATTTAATGGACAAATGTGACAGAACAAATTTATAGAACCAAAAAACTATTAAAAACTCCTCCAAAAATTTGACATAAAAAAATGACTACTAAAAAATATATAAAACCAAAAGGCACTTATTCTTGTCTCGACCTTTCTGATGATACCAAATTAAACTATAAAAATTCCTTTAAAAATAATAATATGCTCGTTACAAAATTTTCCTTACTCTCTCAATTATTTAAATCATAAATCACTATCGCTGAAAAAATATCAAACCCAATGTAAGATTAAGATATACCCCCGTTACTAAATTTTTCTTAGACTCTTAATTATATAAATTAATTTTTGACATATCACCGCATTCAAGTGTACAAAAAAAAATGAACAAATTTTGTTTATCGCGAAACTCCTTCAAAAACTTATCATAATAAATAAACTATTTAAAAAAATCATATGAAACATTGAAAAGGCACTAATCCAGGTCTCGACCTTTCCAATGATACTAAATTTCATTTCATCACATAAATACAAGAGACAAAATTTTCCTTTTTCCCTTAGTTATTTAGATCATTAATCAATTTAAACAAGGACATGTATTTACTTGTTTTGAGTCCTCTTTAGGTACAATAAAAATTTTTATTAAAAAAATTCAATTGTACTCGGATAATAAAACCAACTGATTAAATTTGATAAGTTCACACTTTCTAATCGTTTAGGTACAATAATATGGATGTACTTAGAGAAAAATGCATGTGACTTGTGGGTCAAAAAAGATCACTCGTGTGCATCATCATTAAAGATAATACAAATCACATCAGATGTATATTGAGCAGAGGAGCCTTTGATGTGTAATATAATACCAATAAGCTATCACAGCATGTGAGGTCCCACCGGCAGAGTGTCAGAACACGATTGGTGTTCGAAAGATCATTAATTACATCATAGAAATACTCCATCACATCTACATAATATTTATGTCAATGAAAAAAAATATCCTCGATTTCTCCAATATTAAATATATGTGCCTCCAACTAAATTTAATTCCACATTCTTTTCACATATACTTATATATATTTATTGATTGCCCAATTTCTTTTCTTCTTTCTCTGTAAATGTTTTTTATAAAAAAAATTTATAAATATTAAATAATATTAATTATTTTTTACAACTGTATCAATTAATTTTTTTTCAAACTTTAATTAAAAAAAAAAAAAAATTTAGAAATATCGAATAATTATTTTTATAACTAATAAATTTTTTTTAATCGCCAAAATTTAATTATTTGTTTTGAAAAACTTAATTTTAAAAAATATTTTTTTTCATTATTAATATAAATTAATTTTTTTTTAATCGCCAAAAATTAATTAATTTTTTTTCAAACTTTAATTAAAAAAAAATTAGAAATATTGAATAATTATTTTCATAACTATATTGATTAATTTTTTTTTAAGCGCCAAAATTTAATAATTTTTTTTTGAAAAAATTAATTTTGAAAAAAATTTTTTTTTTCATTATAAAAAAAAATTTTTTTCCACACGATTGTCATTCACTTGACATTACGAAATCACTTGTAACTCATAAGAAGTATAACTTCATTCAAAAGAGAAAATATATAAATGTCTGTATATAAAAATAAGTTATAAAGAAATGACTTAAGACTTTTATTTTTTTTTTTTAAAGCGCTACCTATTTTTTCGAGATGAATATATAAAAAATAAAAGATCTGCGGGTTATGAAAACTAAAAATGGAAATTTTATTATTTAGCAAGTCACGAGATAGAAAACTGGAGGCCCGGACGAATAATATAATCCGTATTTCATTGATGTATTATTTAAAACCGTATTTGTTCGTTATAGTTTCGTAAGTTGTGTATTATATGATGATATGTGTCAGAGTGTCAGTAAAATCCTACTGAGGAGCGATTTAAGAACGAGATGATGTATTTATGTGGAGTAGCTTAGTATTAGGCTGAGAAGATATAGATATAATGTATAAGTTAAATGTCAAACAGGTTTAAAATCTAAACCAAAAGATATCACGAGCATAACAACACTGTCATGCTACTTATTTACAGTGATTTAAGATAAACAAATGATTATTCACGGATTTCGATGCCTGCTGAAGTAGCTGCTGTCTTAAGTCTGCTCAAATTAAACCTCTATTTGCTGTTAAGTCATTTATACATCCGTACCGGGTAGGGTATATTGTATATAGTGGCT
This sequence comes from Cotesia congregata, assembly GCA_905319865.3. Taxonomy (NCBI): domain Eukaryota; kingdom Metazoa; phylum Arthropoda; class Insecta; order Hymenoptera; family Braconidae; genus Cotesia; species Cotesia congregata. The sequence goes on from CAJNRD030001122.1 coordinate 4,592,224, forward strand.
AAATGTCATGTTAGAAGCTATTTTATTAGATATAGGTCATGGTTCTTTAATATCTAATAAATATACATGTTGATTTTATCTCTTCATTATTGTAATTATGGATAACTTATGCTCTTGTTTGTACCGTGTAACAAATTCAATCCCAATATGTTGAACAATTTTTTTTTTAGCGAGGAACTTCTTCGCTACAAGGCATTGTGTAATCTAAATTCTTCAGTATGGATTTTTGAATTTTTTTTTACTCCAGCAAAAAATTGTATTCAGAACAATTAGTTGTAAAAAAATTATCAATAATAATCTACTGCTTGATAAAATTTATAATATAAAACTCCAAGTCTATTCATGTGATTAAAGTTAAAAAATAATTATTAATAATATTGACTTTTTTGGAGGACCAGCAGATAAAATAAAAAGTAAAGCAAAAAGGGTGATTCTAAAATAACATTCCAGGTGAGCAAATAGTGATTATAAATTATAAATTATCAATTATTAAAAAATTTTTTTTTGTTTTTCTCTTCTTTCAAATCTAATATAATAAAATTTAGTAAAAATAATATTTATTTAATATAATAAAATGTTATAAAATTTATTTCTTGGAAATATTTACCTATATGATAATTTATAGAATTTTTTTCGACAAAAAAAAAAAATTTAATAAAAAATTTCACATGTAAAAATTAGTGGAAATTTTAAAAATCATTTTTTATTATTGTAATTGAGTTATAAAAAATAAAAAAATTGAATTTTAATTTTTATAGCAACTTTCATCAACAACACCAAAAGACATCTACTGATCATATCAATACACAAATAAATACAATCAATCCTTTCTTTTAATTTCTGCCTTCTCCCCTTCTCCCCCACCTAGTACTTGCAAGTTTACTTTAGATTTTTAAAATTGTCATTTTATCTTCCCCCCTCACCATCATGTAACAAAATATTATTTGATTAAATTTATCTAATAAATTTAATATTATATCTTCTATATCTTTTATGTATATTGCCGCTCGGCGTAAAATGAATAAATAAATAAATAGCAAATCAAAATTTAGTTTAAAAAATGCTTAATAATTTTTTTGTCAATTTTCACATGTGGAATTTTTTTATTAAATTTTTTTCATAATAATTTAATTGTTATTAAATTATAAAAAATTTTCTAATCTCTGTCAAATATTAGTATTATAATAATATATACTTACAATCCATAATCATGCCGGCAGTAAAGTTTCATCCCTCTGAGAAAGCATGAATGTTGATCGTTAAGTGATCGAGTACAAACATAACATCTAAGACATTTAGAATGCCAACTTCTACCCCCGACACAAAGCACTGTTCGTTCATTAATACTTTCACCACATCCACCACAGTTCATATCATTATTCTCATTATCTAATGATTCTCCACTAATATTTAAATTATTATTATTATTTATTAATTCCTTTTTTACACTTGATGTACTACTAGGGCTGATCGAGTCCAAAGATCTCTCGTCATTCTGAATTTCCATCTAAAAAATAAAATAAATTATTTATTTAACAATTTTTAAATTAATAAAAATTTTTGACAATTAATTAATCATTAAAATAAATTAATTTATGACACTGAAGTTTGCAGACGTCTAAAAATCTTTTTGATTCTTTTTATTAATTAAATTACAATTAAAAAGACATTTATAAAAAATTGCACTTATAGTTTTTCAAGTTTTGTACAAGTGAAATTTTTTTTCTTAATTGTCTAATTCAAATTTTTTTAATAAAGAATTTATAAAAATTCCATTTTCAATGAAAATTAAGTTAGCCGACATTTAAAAATTTTTATAATTTTTTTTTATTGAAAAAATCATTACAAAAAAATAAAAAAAAAAAAATTGCACGTCTAAAAAACTTCAAAAACTGTAAGTGCAATTTAAAAAAAATTTTTTTGTTCTAATTTGATTATTAAAAAAAAAAAATCAAAAAATTTAGAACGTCGGCTAACTTTAATGACATTCATTTTCATATTAATTTTACCTTCATTTTAACGCCAAACATTTTCAAGGACTTTTTACTGCAAATTGACTTCCATTTCAATGTGATCTCCAAATAAATAAATTAATTTTTAATTATTGAATAATCACTGCACTTAGTTAATAAATTAAAAACTTACACACTCAATAAAATAAATTAAATTTGATTAAAAAAATATAAATAGTTGGAGTAAAAAATTGAGAAGTAAGCTAAAAAATATCTGATCGAGTCAAAGGATCTCTTCAGTATCGTGGTTGAGGAAAGACTGGCATCCTCGAATCTCCCCTACTACCAGGAGTTTGTTTCGGTGTGACTAGCACGTGCAGCAATGAAACACGACCAGTATAGTATGTGCATTTCGAATCTAGCGAGAGGGGATAAATCTAAGTAAAGGGAAATGGAATCGAAGGACTAGCCACAATATAAACCTCTGCATAGTTTAGTCTTCAGGATCAACCTAAAAAGATCCTTAATAAAATAAATACCAAAGTCTTGAAAATTATATTGTAATTAATTATTAATTCTATTAAATTTTTAAGTAAAATTTAATTTTTTGTATTTTATAGCGAAATTTTTTCTTCATTTAAGAAGAAATAAATTAAAAAAAAAAATAAATAAAATATTGCAAAATAATGTTTTTTTTTTTTTAATAATTATTGCAAAAATCACCTTCATTTTTTGACTCATCTTCGGTTTGTCGCTAAGGTGAAAAAATAGGGGACTTAAACTCCGCCTATCATCACGCCCATTTAGATTCCACTCACTCTCACAATCTTATATTTTATTTCTTCTTTTTGTTACTGCGATTTATACACATGATTTTTTTACTTGAATTAAAGTTTTAAAATATTTTTTACTTCACTTGAAGAAAAAAAAATTATCATTATTTTGTTAATAAAAATTGATGAAAATTAAGTTAGCCGACATCTAAAAACTTTTAGAAATTTTTTTATTGAAAAATTATTACAAAAAAAAGAAAATAAAAAATTTTACTTGTAAAAAACTCGAAAAACTATCAGTGCAATTTTTTAAAAATATTTTTTAGTTTTCATTTAATAAATAAAAAATTTTAAATGTCGGCTAACTTTAGTATTATAAAAAATTGAATGTATTTCTTCTTGATAATTTTAGTGAATTAATTAATTTGTTGATGATTATTTAATAGCTATTTTTTTGAGTACTAACCAAGTTTTTTTTTTGTAATTAAATTTTATTAGTCGGCGATTAGATTGTTCGCTGGTTTCGGGCCTCGTTGTAAGTACCTACAGGTGATCCAGCTGTAAAAGCATAAAAAAAAATTATGAATATGAAGATGAGTTTTAAAATGTAGATTGAATCGAATGTTAAAATTGACAATAGAACAGCTTAATGTTTAACTGAGTATGATTTATTACCGCGAATTCTTACTGTGATATGTTAAGATGATTAATAATTTTGGTTTTTGCTTTAATCATTTTACTCAGGTTATGTAACTAGCCAGTAAAACCTTTTTTTGCTAGAATTAAAATATTCATAAATTAAAAATACAGTTATTAGTGATTTCTTGATTTAAGTCTTAATTTAAAAATGAATTTTTATTAGAAAATAATTACATTTAATTAAAAAAGTTTTTTTTTTTTTTTCATTTTAAAATTCGTGATATTGAAGTTAGGTGATAGCTGTCAATTTTTAATTTTTATGTCAATTATAATTTAAAAAATACTTCTAAAAATTTATAATAATAAAGTTAGCTGACGTTTTTAATTTTTTGACTTTTTTGTTTTAATTATTAAATTAGAACTAAAAAATATTTTTTAAAAATTGCACTTTCAGTTTTTCGAGTTTTTTACAAATGAAAATTTTTTTTTAATTATTTTGTAGTAGTTTTTTTAATAAAAAAAAAATTCTAAAAATTTTCAGATGTCGGCTAACTTAATTTTCATAAAAATTTCCACTAATAATTTTTTTTCAATTTTCACATGTGGAATTTTTTTATTAAATTGTTTTAAAATAATTTTATTGCTATAAAATTAGTCATCAGTCACTTGACAATTTTTTAATTTTATTTAACAAAAAGATTTGTTCCAAAAAATTATTTTTAAAAAATTGCATTTTTTATTTTTTTAATTTCTAGATGTCAATTTTTTTTGCCATAATTTATTTGTTTTAAAATTTTTAAAATTATTAAATATATACTGTTAACTTTAGTGTCAACAAAATTCACTGATTGCAAAAAAAAGTAGAAAAAAAAATTGATATGTAGAGATGTAAAAAAATAAAAAATGCAATTTTTTAAAAATAATTTTTTGGAAAAAATCTATTTGCTAGAAAAAATTGAAAAATGGTTAAGTGACTGCTAACTTTAATGTCATGTATTCTAATCATAAGAATACCATAAGGAAAAATTTTCTAGGTAGAGAAAAAAACTTTTTTTTCAGTATATTAAATTAATTTTCATTTTTTCATGGCATTAAAGTTAGCAATCGACCATTTTTTATTTTGTTTTGAAAAATTGCATTTTTAATTTTTTTTAATTTCTACGTCAATTTTTTTTTTTACCATAATTTATTTGTTAAAAAAATTATTAAATATCTGCACTGAAAAAAAATTTTTTTCCACCTAGAATAATACATTTTTTACTCGAGTTTTCTTGATTTAAAAAAACTGGTTTTCTTAACTTTAAAATATCACGTTTTATTATAAGGTTAGTTTTTTGACAGAAAACTTTATTCTTGTAGTTAAAAAACTTTCGTATTCTAAATGAAGATTAAGTTAGCAGATATTTGATAATTTTTTTAACAATTTATTATGGCAAAAAAAAGTAGAAAAAAAAATTGATATGTAGAGATGTAAAAAAATAAAAAATGCAATTTTTTAAAAATAATTTTTTGGAAAAAATCTATTTGCTAGAAAAAATTGAAAAATGGTTAAGTGACTGCTAACTTTAATGTCATGTATTCTAATCATAAGAATACCATAAGGAAAAATTTTCTAGGTAGAGAAAAAAACTTTTTTTTCAGTATATTAAATTAATTTTCATTTTTTCATGGCATTAAAGTTAGCAATCGACCATTTTTTATTTTGTTTTGAAAAATTGCATTTTTAATTTTTTTTAATTTCTACGTCAATTTTTTTTTTTACCATAATTTATTTGTTAAAAAAATTATTAAATATCTGCACTGAAAAAAAATTTTTTTCCACCTAGAATAATACATTTTTTACTCGAGTTTTCTTGATTTAAAAAAACTGGTTTTCTTAACTTTAAAATATCACGTTTTATTATAAGGTTAGTTTTTTGACAGAAAACTTTATTCTTGTAGTTAAAAAACTTTCGTATTCTAAATGAAGATTAAGTTAGCAGATATTTGATAATTTTTTTAACAATTTATTATGGCAAAAAAAAGTAGAAAAAAAAATTGATATGTAGAGATGTAAAAAAATAAAAAATGCAATTTTTTAAAAATAATTTTTTGGAAAAAATCTATTTGCTAGAAAAAATTGAAAAATGGTTAAGTGACTGCTAACTTTAATGTCATGTATTCTAATCATAAGAATACCATAAGGAAAAATTTTCTAGGTAGAGAAAAAAACTTTTTTTTCAGTATATTAAATTAATTTTCATTTTTTCATGGCATTAAAGTTAGCAATCGACCATTTTTTATTTTGTTTTGAAAAATTGCATTTTTAATTTTTTTTAATTTCTACGTCAATTTTTTTTTTTACCATAATTTATTTGTTAAAAAAATTATTAAATATCTGCACTGAAAAAAAATTTTTTTCCACCTAGAATAATACATTTTTTACTCGAGTTTTCTTGATTTAAAAAAACTGGTTTTCTTAACTTTAAAATATCACGTTTTATTATAAGGTTAGTTTTTTGACAGAAAACTTTATTCTTGTAGTTAAAAAACTTTCGTATTCTAAATGAAGATTAAGTTAGCAGATATTTGATAATTTTTTTAACAATTTATTATGGCAAAAAAAAGTAGAAAAAAAAATTGATATGTAGAGATGTAAAAAAATAAAAAATGCAATTTTTTAAAAATAATTTTTTGGAAAAAATCTATTTGCTAGAAAAAATTGAAAAATGGTTAAGTGACTGCTAACTTTAATGTCATGTATTCTAATCATAAGAATACCATAAGGAAAAATTTTCTAGGTAGAGAAAAAAACTTTTTTTTCAGTATATTAAATTAATTTTCATTTTTTCATGGCATTAAAGTTAGCAATCGACCATTTTTTATTTTGTTTTGAAAAATTGCATTTTTAATTTTTTTTAATTTCTACGTCAATTTTTTTTTTTACCATAATTTATTTGTTAAAAAAATTATTAAATATCTGCACTGAAAAAAAATTTTTTTCCACCTAGAATAATACATTTTTTACTCGAGTTTTCTTGATTTAAAAAAACTGGTTTTCTTAACTTTAAAATATCACGTTTTATTATAAGGTTAGTTTTTTGACAGAAAACTTTATTCTTGTAGTTAAAAAACTTTCGTATTCTAAATGAAGATTAAGTTAGCAGATATTTGATAATTTTTTTAACAATTTATTATGGCAAAAAAAAGTAGAAAAAAAAATTGATATGTAGAGATGTAAAAAAATAAAAAATGCAATTTTTTAAAAATAATTTTTTGGAAAAAATCTATTTGCTAGAAAAAATTGAAAAATGGTTAAGTGACTGCTAACTTTAATGTCATGTATTCTAATCATAAGAATACCATAAGGAAAAATTTTCTAGGTAGAGAAAAAAACTTTTTTTTCAGTATATTAAATTAATTTTCATTTTTTCATGGCATTAAAGTTAGCAATCGACCATTTTTTATTTTGTTTTGAAAAATTGCATTTTTAATTTTTTTTAATTTCTACGTCAATTTTTTTTTTTACCATAATTTATTTGTTAAAAAAATTATTAAATATCTGCACTGAAAAAAAATTTTTTTCCACCTAGAATAATACATTTTTTACTCGAGTTTTCTTGATTTAAAAAAACTGGTTTTCTTAACTTTAAAATATCACGTTTTATTATAAGGTTAGTTTTTTGACAGAAAACTTTATTCTTGTAGTTAAAAAACTTTCGTATTCTAAATGAAGATTAAGTTAGCAGATATTTGATAATTTTTTTAACAATTTATTATGGCAAAAAAAAGTAGAAAAAAAAATTGATATGTAGAGATGTAAAAAAATAAAAAATGCAATTTTTTAAAAATAATTTTTTGGAAAAAATCTATTTGCTAGAAAAAATTGAAAAATGGTTAAGTGACTGCTAACTTTAATGTCATGTATTCTAATCATAAGAATACCATAAGGAAAAATTTTCTAGGTAGAGAAAAAAACTTTTTTTTCAGTATATTAAATTAATTTTCATTTTTTCATGGCATTAAAGTTAGCAATCGACCATTTTTTATTTTGTTTTGAAAAATTGCATTTTTAATTTTTTTTAATTTCTACGTCAATTTTTTTTTTTACCATAATTTATTTGTTAAAAAAATTATTAAATATCTGCACTGAAAAAAAATTTTTTTCCACCTAGAATAATACATTTTTTACTCGAGTTTTCTTGATTTAAAAAAACTGGTTTTCTTAACTTTAAAATATCACGTTTTATTATAAGGTTAGTTTTTTGACAGAAAACTTTATTCTTGTAGTTAAAAAACTTTCGTATTCTAAATGAAGATTAAGTTAGCAGATATTTGATAATTTTTTTAACAATTTATTATGGCAAAAAAAAGTAGAAAAAAAAATTGATATGTAGAGATGTAAAAAAATAAAAAATGCAATTTTTTAAAAATAATTTTTTGGAAAAAATCTATTTGCTAGAAAAAATTGAAAAATGGTTAAGTGACTGCTAACTTTAATGTCATGTATTCTAATCATAAGAATACCATAAGGAAAAATTTTCTAGGTAGAGAAAAAAACTTTTTTTTCAGTATATTAAATTAATTTTCATTTTTTCATGGCATTAAAGTTAGCAATCGACCATTTTTTATTTTGTTTTGAAAAATTGCATTTTTAATTTTTTTTAATTTCTACGTCAATTTTTTTTTTTACCATAATTTATTTGTTAAAAAAATTATTAAATATCTGCACTGAAAAAAAATTTTTTTCCACCTAGAATAATACATTTTTTACTCGAGTTTTCTTGATTTAAAAAAACTGGTTTTCTTAACTTTAAAATATCACGTTTTATTATAAGGTTAGTTTTTTGACAGAAAACTTTATTCTTGTAGTTAAAAAACTTTCGTATTCTAAATGAAGATTAAGTTAGCAGATATTTGATAATTTTTTTAACAATTTATTATGGCAAAAAAAAGTAGAAAAAAAAATTGATATGTAGAGATGTAAAAAAATAAAAAATGCAATTTTTTAAAAATAATTTTTTGGAAAAAATCTATTTGCTAGAAAAAATTGAAAAATGGTTAAGTGACTGCTAACTTTAATGTCATGTATTCTAATCATAAGAATACCATAAGGAAAAATTTTCTAGGTAGAGAAAAAAACTTTTTTTTCAGTATATTAAATTAATTTTCATTTTTTCATGGCATTAAAGTTAGCAATCGACCATTTTTTATTTTGTTTTGAAAAATTGCATTTTTAATTTTTTTTAATTTCTACGTCAATTTTTTTTTTTACCATAATTTATTTGTTAAAAAAATTATTAAATATCTGCACTGAAAAAAAATTTTTTTCCACCTAGAATAATACATTTTTTACTCGAGTTTTCTTGATTTAAAAAAACTGGTTTTCTTAACTTTAAAATATCACGTTTTATTATAAGGTTAGTTTTTTGACAGAAAACTTTATTCTTGTAGTTAAAAAACTTTCGTATTCTAAATGAAGATTAAGTTAGCAGATATTTGATAATTTTTTTAACAATTTATTATGGCAAAAAAAAGTAGAAAAAAAAATTGATATGTAGAGATGTAAAAAAATAAAAAATGCAATTTTTTAAAAATAATTTTTTGGAAAAAATCTATTTGCTAGAAAAAATTGAAAAATGGTTAAGTGACTGCTAACTTTAATGTCATGTATTCTAATCATAAGAATACCATAAGGAAAAATTTTCTAGGTAGAGAAAAAAACTTTTTTTTCAGTATATTAAATTAATTTTCATTTTTTCATGGCATTAAAGTTAGCAATCGACCATTTTTTATTTTGTTTTGAAAAATTGCATTTTTAATTTTTTTTAATTTCTACGTCAATTTTTTTTTTTACCATAATTTATTTGTTAAAAAAATTATTAAATATCTGCACTGAAAAAAAATTTTTTTCCACCTAGAATAATACATTTTTTACTCGAGTTTTCTTGATTTAAAAAAACTGGTTTTCTTAACTTTAAAATATCACGTTTTATTATAAGGTTAGTTTTTTGACAGAAAACTTTATTCTTGTAGTTAAAAAACTTTCGTATTCTAAATGAAGATTAAGTTAGCAGATATTTGATAATTTTTTTAACAATTTATTATGGCAAAAAAAAGTAGAAAAAAAAATTGATATGTAGAGATGTAAAAAAATAAAAAATGCAATTTTTTAAAAATAATTTTTTGGAAAAAATCTATTTGCTAGAAAAAATTGAAAAATGGTTAAGTGACTGCTAACTTTAATGTCATGTATTCTAATCATAAGAATACCATAAGGAAAAATTTTCTAGGTAGAGAAAAAAACTTTTTTTTCAGTATATTAAATTAATTTTCATTTTTTCATGGCATTAAAGTTAGCAATCGACCATTTTTTATTTTGTTTTGAAAAATTGCATTTTTAATTTTTTTTAATTTCTACGTCAATTTTTTTTTTTACCATAATTTATTTGTTAAAAAAATTATTAAATATCTGCACTGAAAAAAAATTTTTTTCCACCTAGAATAATACATTTTTTACTCGAGTTTTCTTGATTTAAAAAAACTGGTTTTCTTAACTTTAAAATATCACGTTTTATTATAAGGTTAGTTTTTTGACAGAAAACTTTATTCTTGTAGTTAAAAAACTTTCGTATTCTAAATGAAGATTAAGTTAGCAGATATTTGATAATTTTTTTAACAATTTATTATGGCAAAAAAAAGTAGAAAAAAAAATTGATATGTAGAGATGTAAAAAAATAAAAAATGCAATTTTTTAAAAATAATTTTTTGGAAAAAATCTATTTGCTAGAAAAAATTGAAAAATGGTTAAGTGACTGCTAACTTTAATGTCATGTATTCTAATCATAAGAATACCATAAGGAAAAATTTTCTAGGTAGAGAAAAAAACTTTTTTTTCAGTATATTAAATTAATTTTCATTTTTTCATGGCATTAAAGTTAGCAATCGACCATTTTTTATTTTGTTTTGAAAAATTGCATTTTTAATTTTTTTTAATTTCTACGTCAATTTTTTTTTTTACCATAATTTATTTGTTAAAAAAATTATAAAGGTTATTAAATATCTACTAAATTAATTTTCATCTATTTAAAAAAAAAAATAGATAAAAAAATGGCTGAATATTCAAGAGGAGTATTAAAAGTTATCGTCGCCCAAATATGCCAAACTGTCGGCTGGCAATCAGTGCATACATCTCCCCTGGAAGCAATGGTCGATTTACTGGACGAGTACTTGCGCCAAATGGGCCAGATTTCTCACAATTACGCGGAAGTACTTGGACGTACAGACATTGACCTGCAAGACGTGAGTCTAATTTTCCAGAACATGAATGCTGATCTTGATCAGCTGGCAGAGTACGTAAAAAACGCCGGATCAGTTCCTTGCGTGATCCAAGTTTCCAAGTACCCGATTCCTCGCAAGGATCATTTTAATTTCATGGATCCTGAAATTCGTAAGCGTCCGATGTACTCTAATTTTAATGAATTGTCCGATGAGGAAAAAGAAATATTTAAAGCTGAGAATATAAATATAAATAACAATCAGCGTGACGTAATTAAGCGACCTGGAAATCGCCTGTTTGGAGGTTTAGCTTCAGGTAAACGCAGCAAACTGAGCAGCTCTGAATTAATGAGAAAGGTCCATAGTGTCGTGATGACAACTTCGGGATTTTTGGCACCGGTTTGCGAAGGTAAGTTGCCGGAGTCATGGACTTCGGTTGAAAATCATAGAGAATTTTATGAAGAACCTGAGATTAGTATTATTGATGAGTACAAAAATGAAAATTTAAAATTACCTGTAAGAGAATCTACAAATTTGATTATTAATACAGAAATTCCTAAGATTAAAATATCTAAAGTTGAATCACTGGCAAATTTACCACAAGAGCGAGAAAAATGGAGTGTAAATTCAGTAAATACCCCAAATTTATCTCCAGAAAATCAATTGAGTTTAAAAAATAAGCAAATTACTGACAAAAATGATGAATTAAAAAAATTTAAGGAGAAAAATAAAAAACATAGAAAAGATAAGAAAAAAGCAAAAGAAGATGATATAATAATTGTTTATCCTCTTGATACACCTGTAAGTCAGTCTTTAGAAAAAAAATCAATTAAAGATAAGAATATAAAAATTTCGTCAAATCTTTATTCTCCAATTTTACCCTCTGGGGTAAAATTGGAGAAAATTGAAGAAAAGAAGAAATGTAAAGCAGATACAAAAATAAATTCAGCGAAATCTTCTGAGGATTTAGTTGAGAAAGTAACACTTGAATTTCCTGAAGAAATTGACGATGCTGAATCTGACTTGGTAATACTTCCTTCGTTGGTAGTGAAGAGAAAAGTAAAGCAGAAGAAAATTTTGAAGAACGTTAAAAAAAGAAGAAAACAGGTGGAGAAAGTACTTACGGTTGTTGCTCCTAAATATGGCACAGACGGCAAACGAATTTGGATTTGCCCTCCTTGTGGTAGGGAAGACGACGGAACTCCGATGATTGGTTGCGATGATTGCAATGATTGGTTCCACTGGGTCTGCATTGGGATGCGGGTTCCGCCGCCTGATGAGGCCAATTGGTACTGCAAACCGTGTCTAGCCAAAAAACGCAAGGAAGGTACTGGTGGCAGCAAGAAGAAATCGCAAGGGGTTATTTTATAGGCTGAATTTTGTTATTGGTGTATTTAGGAGAGTTTTCTTTTTGGAATAAGAATTTTTTATGAGACTGTTAAGTTTTTGTAACGAAAATTGCGACTTGCAATTAATTTTAGAAAGTTTTATACAATCATGTATTTTTTTTTTAATTTTCTAGGTTGATAAGTTGAAAAATTTTTTTTGGAATATTTTTCGGGTAAAAAATGTAAAATATTTATTATAATTTATGAACGGATTAATAAAATTTTTAAGCTTGAAACTGGAATATTCTTATGATAAAAATAATAATAATAATAAGTAATATAAATAGGAAATAAGAAAAATAATACTGAAATCAGCTGACATCTGATAATTTTCTTATTTTTAGTAGAAAAAAACTCTTTATTTTATTACTCGTAATTTTCTTTTAATTTCTAGAGTTGGGATTTTTTGATTGAAATTTTTTCTTAATAATTTTATCGTTGTAAAATTATCAGAATATTTTATGATACTAAAATTAGCCGACGTTTTTAATTTTTTTTTAATAATTAAATTAGAACAAAAAAAATATTTTTTAAAAATTGCACTTTGAGTTTTTCAAATTTTTAATAAATGACATTTTTTTTGAAAATTAAGTTACCCGACATTTAAAAATTTTTAGAATTTTTTTTTTATTGAAAAAATTATTACAAAAAAATTTTTGAAAAATGTGACTTGTAAGAAACTTAAAAAACTGTAAGTGAAATTTTTTAAAAATATTTTTTTGTTTTAATTTAATAATTAAAAAAAAAATCAAATAATTAAAAACGTCGGCTAACTTTAGTATCATCATTTTTTTTTCTCTATTTTTGCAGTCATTTTTTCAATAACAAATTTTTTTTTTAATTTTTACGTGTCGGCTAATTTAATTATCAGAAAATTTTTAGTGTTTGTCAACTTCAGTGTCATAATTGAGCCGCCATATAAAGAGAAATTGACATGACATTAAATTTAACTGTCACTTGACAATTTTTTAAATTTCTTTATCAAACAAATTTGTTCCAATTGCATTTTTAATTTATTAAAATATCTACAAGTCAATTTTTTTGAATAATTTTTTTTTGTCATAATTTGTTAAAAAAATTATTGAAATTATCAAATGTTAATTAATTATCATATAATTGACAGATGAACGTGAATTTCAGTATTATAAAAATAAAAAGTAAAATTTATTAATTAAAAACAATTGATGAATAATTAAAAAAATAAAATGTAATTTTAAATATAAAGTTTCTACTTAATCTACAAAAGATAACTATTCACTGTCTAAAATTTTACTCAACTCATATATATATATATATATACTTTGCGTCACTATACAACTTACTTCGTCTATCTCCGGCGCATGATCCGAAGTCGCGTCTCCTATTACGTCAGCTCGACGATTCCCAGTTATTTACTTGCGTACACACACGACATATTCAATATATTATATATGCTTACTTTAATTAATATTATTGTTAAATAGTTATTAAAAGAGATAATAACTAATTAGTTTTATAAGTGACTTAATAAATCGTACACATTTATTAGTGAAAATAAAAAAATAAGTGACCTAAAAAAACTCGAAATATTTTTAATTTCAAATTTTCATTTATAACCTCTCAATAATGGCAATTATCTTTAATACTAAAAACATCTTTATTATATAAAAAATAATATTTTAATTTTATTAAAAATAATTATTACTTTTATAAAAATGTTTTTTTTTTATTGATAAGTTGGAGTAAATTTGTAGAAAAATAATCGGATTAAAAAATGTAAACAAAGTACAAATTATACAAATTGGAGGTAAAATTCTTTCAATAAAAATTTAATATTGTTTCAAAAATATTCCAACCAGGATGATACTGTGATAATTAGAAGTGAGTGAAATTTTATTAGAATTAATAATAATATTAAAATTAGCTGACGTTTTTGATTTTTTTTTTAATTACTCAATTTAGAACTAAAAAATATTTTATGAAAATTAATTTAATAGATATTTGATAATTAAAAATTTTTTTTTAACAAATGAATTATGGCTAAACAAATTAGAAAAAAAATGGAATTTTTGAAAATAATTTTTCGGAAGAAATTTGTTTGAAGAAAAAATTCAAAAATGGTCAAATGACAGCTAACTTTAATGTCATAAATATTTTTTAAAAATTGCACTTAAAAAATTTCCACATGTAAAAATTAAGAAAAACAATTTTTTTTAATATTTTTATTATTATATTTAATTTTTTAAGAGAAAGATATTGACAGCTAATATTGTAATCAAAATTTAGATTATTATTAATTAATTGAGTTTGTTTAGCGCCAATGCGGTCAGTTTTTTAATTAGTTTAAACTAATTCAAGTCAGGATGGAGCATTCCATCTTCGCTAAGGATCGAGACGGGATTGTCCCTGGGTATTAGATCGATGGATTTTTCAAAATAGTTACTTCCGCTCTCAGGGGATTTCTCTCGTTTATTAACATCTTTATATTTTCGAACAGATACTAACAGCTTCCAGCTTACTAGTGTTCTTGTTTGATCGAGTCCATCGACCTAATACCCAGGGACAATCCCGTCTCGATCCTTAGCGAAGATGGAATGCTCCATCCTGACTTGAATTAGTTTAAACTAATTAAAAAACTGACCGCATTGGCGCTAAACAAACTCAATTAATTAATAATAATCTAAATTTTGATTACAATATTAGCTGTCAATATCTTTCTCTTAAAAAATTAAATATAATAATAAAAATATTAAAAAAAATTGTTTTTCTTAATTTTTACATGTGGAAATTTTTTAAGTGCAATTTTTAAAAAATATTTATGACATTAAAGTTAGCTGTCATTTGACCATTTTTGAATTTTTTCTTCAAACAAATTTCTTCCGAAAAATTATTTTCAAAAATTCCATTTTTTTTCTAATTTGTTTAGCCATAATTCATTTGTTAAAAAAAAATTTTTAATTATCAAATATCTATTAAATTAATTTTCATAAAATATTTTTTAGTTCTAAATTGAGTAATTAAAAAAAAAATCAAAAACGTCAGCTAATTTTAATATTATTATTAATTCTAATAAAATTTCACTCACTTCTAATTATCACAGTATCATCCTGGTTGGAATATTTTTGAAACAATATTAAATTTTTATTGAAAGAATTTTACCTCCAATTTGTATAATTTGTACTTTGTTTACATTTTTTAATCCGATTATTTTTCTACAAATTTACTCCAACTTATCAATAAAAAAAAAACATTTTTATAAAAGTAATAATTATTTTTAATAAAATTAAAATATTATTTTTTATATAATAAAGATGTTTTTAGTATTAAAGATAATTGCCATTATTGAGAGGTTATAAATGAAAATTTGAAATTAAAAATATTTCGAGTTTTTTTAGGTCACTTATTTTTTTATTTTCACTAATAAATGTGTACGATTTATTAAGTCACTTATAAAACTAATTAGTTATTATCTCTTTTAATAACTATTTAACAATAATATTAATTAAAGTAAGCATATATAATATATTGAATATGTCGTGTGTGTACGCAAGTAAATAACTGGGAATCGTCGAGCTGACGTAATAGGAGACGCGACTTCGGATCATGCGCCGGAGATAGACGAAGTAAGTTGTATAGTGACGCAAAGTATATATATATATATGAGTTGAGTAAAATTTTAGACAGTGAATAGTTATCTTTTGTAGATTAAGTAGAAACTTTATATTTAAAATTACATTTTATTTTTTTAATTATTCATCAATTGTTTTTAATTAATAAATTTTACTTTTTATTTTTATAATACTGAAATTCACGTTCATCTGTCAATTATATGATAATTAATTAACATTTGATAATTTCAATAATTTTTTTAACAAATTATGACAAAAAAAAA